>CM072807.1:85423737-85651237 GCA_037013495.1 Hippophae tibetana
ATGACGATGGAACAAGTGGACGAATCATCTGAAGACATGTGATAGGTCCTTTGACCACAGGACAAAGTCGGAATGAATGTTATGCTAACACATGGCATAACGCTACATCACATTACACACACGATGATTGTGATTGGGTCTCTCTACTTACTAGGCTTCCATATGGCTCGCCCAGCCAACTTCTATGCTTGTGTGACGTACACGTGGTAACTTCTAATTGGTTTTATGTTAAAAATTTATAAAAGTTTCAAAAAAAATTCAAAAAAATTATTTTAACCTATTTTCACTAAAAAGTTCATATTCTAATATTTTTAATCCCAAAAATATTACTTATTAAATAAAATGAACAAATATTAAAGAAAAAAATACATCGATGACTCTATTTTCATGGTCATCAAGTATGAGAGTTAGAAATTCTATGTCTAAAAATCGATAACCTAAATCATTGAGTTGTAAGTGTTTAGCCTATATAATGCAAAGAGTTAATATTTATAGAGAATGATAAATATATAAAAATATAATTTATTATTATTTTAATAGTTTAAATTTTTGGAAGAGATATTTTTATAACAACTTTTAACAATAATTAATTAGGTATTTCTCTTGTAAAATTAGTTAGGTGCTATCAAATTAAATATTTATAATTTAAAAAGAAAAAAATTATCCGACTTGAACCTATATTAACTCTGTAAGTGTACGAATTTGGTGTTACTCAACGTTTATATATTAAAGCCTCAAAATTTGGTATTTTTTAAGCAATTTTTTTTCTTTCCTTTATATATACGTGTCTTTTTAAGTTTTAAGTGTACTTATTTTCCTCTCAAATACACTAATATATATTAAAATATTCTTATATTAAATAATAGTTATAAAATTTATATTTGATAATTTTATTTGTATTGAATTATTATTTTAAAAGCTTTAATTGTGTCGAACTAATATTTTTTATGTGTAGATTATGTTACATACAATATTAATTAAAAAAATATTCAATTAACTTATAATGTTTCTAAGCAAAAAAAATTCATAAAATACTTATTAAGTTCAATTAAGTTTTAATTATTGTGTTAAATTCATGTGTTGTTCTATTATATTTAATTTATTTGTTAAATGAAATATTATTTATTTTAGATTGTGTGACATTATGACAAAATGTCATACATATTACTCACAAAATAATTATTATTGTATATATATTTTTCGTAAAATTAATAAATTAATAAACTATTTTTTAATAATATAATAATTATTACATAATTACTATTAATAAATTAACAAATTAATTAACTACTTATTTTAAGAGTATTTTTTTCAAACATTTATATGAAAAAAATTAAATTAATTTTTTATCTTGTCATAAAAAAAGCAACATAAAAAATTACATTTAAAGATTTTTGTTTTTTTTAATATAAAATTTTTTAAATCAAAATAATAATAATTAATAATTAATAAATACTGTTATATATATAGTTATCAAATTTACATCATATATCTTTATACTTTTACTTTTACAAAACTAGAATTATATAATAAAACAATTAATGTTTGATGCATGTCTACTTAGTAAAAGTGGGACAATCTTCTTCATTTTTTTCCCCTTCTAAGACACTGATTTTTATTGTTTTAACAAAGCATAGAAGGGGGGAAAACGTTAAAGGGGCAAAAAAGAAAAAAAAATATTTTTTATTTTTTGAAAGAGATTGTCTCATATAATTTTTCCACAACTTATTTTATGTCAAAAGCAATTTTAAAAGAAAAGGAAAGTAAAAATTACATTTACAATTATCATAAAAAAAAATTCTTTAAATTCGTAAGCACTTTTTCATATTATCAAAAACGCTCTTAACGATGACAAAATCAGCCAAAAATAATAATAATCAAGTGAAAAATTAACAAGAGTTTAACAAATAACTTTTTTAATTGGTCTTTTATAAAATCTATGGACCCACTTTAGCTTAAATATTATCTTGAGGAGTAAAATAAAGAATTATAATTTATAATATAAAGAGCACTCCAACCACCATTTAAGCTATGTCTACCACATCATTTTCTAATTATATACCAAAAAATCCCAATTTCATTTCATTTCAGTCTACCACATCATCATCAAATTAGAGTTTCAAGCTACTTCCTCTTCATCTTCTTCAATGCCATCTTCTGCAGAGACTAAGAGATCACAAAACAAGTCAAGGATAAGAAATCAAGAAACAGAGCATAGAAAGCTAAAGAATGGGAATGAGAATAAAAATCAAACATATAGAGGGGTAAGAATGAGACAATGGGGGAAATGGGTATCAGAAATTAGAGAACCAAGAAAGAAATCAAGAATTTGGTTGGGAACATTTTCAAGTCCTGAAATGGCAGCTAGAGCTCATGATGTAGCTGCACTTACTATTAAAGGTCACTCTGCTCATCTAAATTTTCCTCAACTGGCTCATCAACTTCCTAAGCCAATAAGTGATTCCCCAAAAGATATTCAAGCTGCTGCTGCAAAAGCTGCTTCTTTAGACTATATTTCAAAAACCCATGAAGCTGAATTTGAAGAAAATCATAAAACTCATGAGGCTCAAGACTCATCATCAACTTCAACATTGAGTACTTACGATGACACATATTTTGACCTGCCTGATCTTTTGCTAGATGTTAAGCATACAATAATGGATGAGTTTTGTTACAGTACTTCCTCTTATCATCATCAAGTTGATACATCTGAGCCTAATGAATGTACTGGTTTCTGGCTAGAGGATCCTTTTTTATTGAACAAATATTAGGAATTAAGTACATATAAATATATACTGTCTGAATTTTTTCCATTCCTGACTCAAAATATGTACTTGGGTTTGCTTCAAAGTTTGCATTTTTAGTAGATTTGCGTGTGGGATATTTGATTATATTCGAGCTCAATCAACTCAGTTACCAGGTGATTTCTACAACCAACTCACTTACTATTTAACTACTGCCCATTAATGAAGCTTGGTTCTGAAAACTTGAAAGATTTGGGTTGTGTACATTGCTTATTCTAAGAAATCCCACATTAAAATTCAAGAATTCTTGATCGTTGTAAATACGCGATAAGTGGTAACTAAATAAATAAGAATATCCCGTTTGTGAGCGAAGTATTGATTTTAAATTTTAACTGTTAATTTTGTATTTAATATATGTATTAATTTAAATATATTAGTAAAAAATAACATTTTAAATATGTATAATTTAAATTTGATAAATAAAAATAATTAGGTAATATTATTCCTAGAGTAAACTGCATAAAAACTCAGCATTCAGTATGATGATAGAGCGTGACGTATTCAGGGTGTATATGGTATATAAACATTTCATCGGATTCTACGTTGTTATTTAAAATAAAATAATGTATTAATTTTTTTAATAATATAAATATATAAATTAAATATAATAAATATTATTTTCATTTATCTTCGACAATAAAAAAATATATATCAATTTTACCAAGATAAAAATAAATTATACAATAAAATTAAATATAATAAAATAGATAAAAATATAAAATATTTAGTCAAACTAATCACATTTAAGAAGAAGTTAGATGCAAAAAAGAGAATATAAGTAACTCATTGTTTAAAAATAATATTATATCTACTGTACGTTTTGAGATTAAATTTTTTAAAATTAGAGAAATGATAGAAATACATAGATATATATATATATACTTCTTATATTTTTCAACTTTTTAATATTATCTAAAAAAAATTATTTTTTAATTTTAATATAATTATTTTACATTATAAAATATAAAAGTTAAGAGAATAAAAATATATGTAAAATTAAATAATATTAATATTTCAAAGTTAATTTAATTTATGTTGCATTTCAACTCAAAGAAATTTACGTAAAAATATTTTTTACAAATTTGGGTGATCCTCTTGATTTCCAATCAAAAGTACCAATTGTATCAAATTGCAAAATTTTAAGGTCATATCTTCACAAATAAGTTATACATTTACCATGGTGTTGGATTAATATAATGATTCAGGTTAATTAGATGTAAAATAAATAGATAATTTTTTAAAAAAAATATAACTATATATTATTTTTTTAAATAATTAATAAAAATAATAAAAAATATTATATTACTTATTTTTAAATTAGTGTATAATTTTTCAATTCATAATACTAATTAAGCCTAAGAACGCATTAGCCATCAAATTCGTGTCGTTTGCTCATTGACATAACTTCAAATCATCATTATCAGCTTGTGTCCACCTTATAAATAAACTATGAGTGTGAAATCCATGGACCACGTGTTCTCGATAGCCATTGAGTCCTTATTTTAATAAAAAAAAATTAAAGTGTATTATTCATTCATAAAATTTCAAGTAAATTTATAGATTTTTTAATTTTTAAAACATATAATTTATTTTTTTAATTTTAAAATTATATATATATATATATATTATAAATTACATATTTTTTAATTAAACATTTTAAAAAAATTCTTAATCATATAATTTAAAATTTAAAAAATAGGTAACATATTTTAGCCTAAAAAATAATTACTAACATCCTAACTATACAAATATAGCCTCCAAGTCTACCTTAATTTTATTTTTAATCTCATTATCCAACCCACCCTCACCCACTAATTTCTGTTTTTCCCCTCTTTGCAAAATAAAAAAAATACTTTTTCAGTTTTTTTTACCTTTTTCTGTTTTATACTCATATTTATATAATTTTATGACTACAGATAAATATTTGCTTAATTTCTTTTTTGAGTATATAATCCTCACAAATTTGTAGGATGTTTGTTAGAAAAAAAATATATTTTATTATAAATATTATTTAATTTTTATTGAATATAGATAATTAAAATTATGATTATTAGAAAAAAAAATTGATATTTTTTTCAAAGATAATTATAAACGATAAAACATGAGTGATGATTGTTATTACAATATCGAAATTATGATTAAATAAAATAAGTATATACTAATATTATTTTATATATATATAATTACATAAAATTTTATATTTAATAATAAAATGACTAACATTTGAAATAATTAGATTAAATTTTATTTATTTTTATTTTTATAATTTTATTTACTTATGTTAAATGTTTAAAAAAATAAAAATTAATGTAAATATTTTAAATAATATAGTATAATAAAAATTATATTAATATTTAAATTTTTAAAATTAAATATATATTTTTTAAATAAATATTAAAAAATAATAAATGTGATTAAATTATGAGAAAATTATTATCTTTTAAAATTAATAATTATTATGTAAATGTAATTAAATCAGATAAAAAATTAATTATAATATTAATAGAATTATTTACATCCCCTTAATGATTAAAAAATAATAAAATAATATTTTTAAAATTTATAATTATAAAAAAATAGTATTTTTATATCTATTTCATAAATTTTTATTTTTTAAAAAAACTATTCATAATTTTATTTTAAACGTTGTTTAATTAGATATCTATTAAAACCTATCAAATATTATTAATATATTATTTTTCTTATTTAAAATTTTAAAAATATTACTTTTTATAATTTTCGATTCCTTTTTAATTCATACCATATATAACTTTTAACTCTCATATTCTTGAATGCACATTTTAAATATATATTGATATTCTCTTAAATTTTAAATATTTTACCATATTGTTTTAAATCACACCCAACTATCAATACATATATTTATGTGATTTTAAATTTAAAAGCTCTAAATTTTAAACATTTTTTTAATTTCATATTATGCAGTTTCTTACCCAACTCTAACTCTTTACTATATCTTCAAATTATTTGTGAAATTTGATATAGAATTGTTTATCATGTATCAAATTTAATACGAAATTGTAAATCACTCCATTCATTATTCACGTTGTGTAATTTAAAAAAAATTATAAAAACATTGTTAATTTTTTTATTAAATATAATAAATTAAAATTAAATATATGATACAAAATAACTAAAAAAATTATTAATATAACATAAAGTTAAAAATTTATTATAAACTAAAACAACATTTTAAAACAATTTTTAAGATTTTTAAATTTTTTATTAAATATAATAAATTAAAATAATCACATAATACAAAATAATTAAAAAATAATAATATAACATAGAACTAAAATAATGATTTAGTAATTGACTAATTCATTTTTTATCTTACTATTTATATTATAAATATTTTATTTATTTAGTAAATTTTTAAAATTTAATAATATAATTTTTTTAATTAATTATTATTAATTAACTAAGAATAATACATAATTTTATAATTTATTAAATATAATAATTATTATTTTATTTTATAAAAATTATAATTTTTAAATAATATTTAGTGTTTTGAATTAAAAATAAATAAAAATTTAAGATTATATAAAATAATGAATTAAAAATTCGCTTAATTCGTTAAGGTATTTTGAAATTTGAACACATGTCCTTTGTTCTTTTGAAAAGTACGAAAGAAGAAGTAATTTATCAAGTATATAAGAATGGTGAATAAATCTAGATTATTCATATGTCATTTATTTCTAAAGGGAAAGTGTTTCCGTAATACTTTATATATATATATATATATATATATATATATATAACAGTTTATTTTATTTAAAATTGATATATTAAAATTATTTTAATATTCAATAAGTAACATATTTTAAGCATATTTTAATATACCGTAATCATCTTTTTTATATAATTAAATTATTTAAAAATAATTGAAGTTATATTATTTTTTTTAAAATAAGATAATTTTAGTATACTAATTTAAAATAAATAAATTAATACATTTAATTAAAAAAAATTACCAAAATATCCGCTCGTCCGTATTGTAAACCTTTTTGAAATCTTACTCGATTTGACAAGTACGAAAATTAATTGCAAATTAGTCCAATAAGGATAATTGAAAATAAATCTTATCCAACCTTATAAGTCTAAGAAACTCTCACTAATAAATGAGTATTAAGATATTTATTTTTAAAATTTATAATAATAAATATAATATTTTTATATTTAAAAAAATTTAACAAATTATTTTATTTTTAATACCGTTTAATTGAACGATATTTATTAAAACTTATTTAATATTATTATAAATTTTAAAATTATTATTTTTCATAATTTTTTAATCATTTCTATCTGATACCCTATTTTAAATATACGTTGATATGTTCTTTAATTTTAAATATTTTTTCATTTTTTTAAACTCACGTACATGGGCACCCAACTATCAACACGTGATTTTTAAATTTGTGACATTTTTTTCATTTTTTTTAAAACTCATGTACATGCACACCCAACTATCAACACATGCTTTTTAAATTTGTAACATTTTTTTAATATATATTATGTGGTTTCTTAATTGTAGTTGACATATTTTGAACACATATTCTTGCATTCTCAGCGTTTAACATCTTATTTCAAACATATTAAAGTATGTTTGGTATTCAATGAACTTTCGTGTATCCACTGTCCTTTTGGAAAAGTACGAAAGAAAAAAATTAATTAGTAACATAAGAATCATGATACGTGGATTCTTTTAATTCTAAAGGGAAAGTATTTCATTAGTGGTTTTTTTTAATAAATTGGATATATTAATTATTGTATTTAAAATTGATACATTAAAATCATCTTAATATTTAACAAAAAGTATATTTCAATCATATTTTAATTATCTTTATGTAATTAAAATATTTAAAAACAATTAAAAATTAAGATGATAATTGATAATTTTCATGTTTTTATTGTTATTTTGCAACTAAGTAAAAAGTAATATTCTTTTTTAACGGATTTTGATATATCTTGTGTGAAAAAAATGAAGGATTAGATTATCTACAATTACTTATATGATTAATTTAATTTTTATCTAATAAATTTAAGTAATGAACATTATTTTGGATAAAAAATGAACATAAATAACCGATATGATTTAGTTACATTTAAAATCCTAAGATTAACTTTGAAACCAAAAGTCAGTTTTTGAGTTAGAGAATTGTCCAGATTTATAAGGAACATTGTTGTCTTATTCTTAGTCAATGTGAGATTTAATATCCCTTTCACATCGGTTAGAGTCCAAATTTACGACACGAGTGTCGATAGGAGTAAAAAGAAGCCAAGAACGTAACTCTGATACCAACTTATAAACTCAGTCCTAACTCTGAAACTAAAAGTCAACTTCTGAGTTAAAATGTTACCTAGATTTATAAGTAGCATTGATGTCTTACTCTTAGTTAATGTGGAACTTAATATTTACGATTATATTAATAATTGTATCTATCTGTACTCAAAATTAATATTTCTTTTGTATTTTTAATAACTTTTCAAAACGTTACTTAAACGTAAAAAAATTTCCACAAATTATAACTATTTTTGAATAATTTTAAATATAGATTTTATATTTTGATTCAAAAATAATTATATAAAAAACAATAACACTCGTAACCGTGCAGCCCTTAACTTAAAATACACGTATGCTTGCTATAACTTTTTAAGTGAACGTGGGTTAATAAGATAATCATTGAAAAAACATGCTTACTGAATTTGTATTACATGTAGACTTTTGGAATTCACTTTTTTATTTTTCTTTTTCTTTAATTTTTTTTCATAATTATTATTTATTAATTAATTCTAAATTATATATTTTTCAAAATTAAATATAATTTTTTCCTAATAAATTTGAATTTATAATATATATTTAGTATAAAATCAATAGATATTATATTTCAATTATAAATAGGTGATGTGTTATCGTGAATAGAAGGCCAATAATGAAAATGTTAGAGATAAAAAGTCATAGATAATAATAAAGATTTGACGTGGAAACAATTAATAATATATCAATTGTCATCTTTCTTTTGTCTCAAACAAGAAATTGGAATCGCAAGACATATTGTGCATGAAAAGCATACAATTAAGAGTACAAATCATTTTGAAAAAAAAAACGCATGGAAAAAAATTACAATATTATCTTAAATAATATAATAATTAATTAATTATATTTTTAAATTAATAATTATTAATTAAAAGGATACTTTAATATTTTCCTTTCCAATTGAAAAGACAGCATAAATAAGCCGTCATCATTTTGCAATTTCTTTTGTCTTAAAGAGAACGCGAATTTGGATGCATTATTATTTAAAAAAAACAAAAAGGAAGGCGATTTGTGTTTTTTTAAAAATATATTTTTCAAGAGAAATAGTTTTATAGTGGAGTAGTTATGTGTTTGGTAAAGAAAAAACAAAATAGAACATTCGTAACATTTGGCGACAAGATTACAAAATACAAAAGTACTCGTATTATAGTAATTACTAAAAAAATCTAATACTATTTATAACAGTTTGGTAGTTAAATAAATATTTAATATAATTTTATAAAAAATAATTTAACAAAATAGGTAGGCCCTATTATCTAAAAATTATTTTTTAAGTAATGGGATTTACTCAAACAAAAATACTGCAAAGTGCTTAAATATGAGGCACACAAGACTCCTAAGAATGCATCAGTTTTTATTATTATCAAACATATAAAAAATATTTTTATTTGTAAAAGCACTTTTAAGTAAAACATCTAAATGCATAACATGTAGATTGGTAATACACAATATGTAATAAGGATGTCTTTGCTTTATTTGTTACTTCAAAGAAAGTAAAAAATAATTATAATTATAACAACAACATGTATTAATTGTGGGGTAATTGATTAGCAAAAAAAAAAAAATGTGGGGCTTTTTTTCATGATTAAAAAGCGTGGCATGTAGGCCTTTCATTGGCCAGTACTTTGTTGATAAATAAATCAACACCTTCTTCTGCTTTCTAGAGGGACAAGCATCATCTTCTCTAAATAAATGTTTTTTTCTTTAACAAAAAAACAACTCTATCTAAAAAAAAAAGATATATATATATATATATATATAATTATTATTATAATAATAATAATAATAAAAGGAAGAAGAAGAAGAAGAAGAAGAAGAAGAGATTACACTTAAAATGCAAATTAAGAAAATCAAAGATTTTTTAAGTTCACAATTTAGAGAATATAATTTAGTCGTTTATACACAAACAACTCATTTTGTCATTTTTATAAAAACGAAAGGACAAAATTACTTTATATCACATATTCATATATTTCTAAGATTGGCTCGTATAAACAAATATTTAAATAATACAAGTACAAATATCCTATTTATTGTTATTAAATATATATATATATATATATATATATATATATATATATATATATATTCATTAAGATTAATTTTAGGTAGTTTATAAGAGAATTGTGCTAACAACACTCCTAATTATACTTTCATCTTTATTGTATCATTTTTTAAATAATACATTTAAATTTTACTTATTTTATATACTTAGAAACTTAGCCTTAACTCTAAACCAAAAAATTAGTTTGTCATGTAGAAGGTTGCTCAGACTTATAAGCAGTATTGTTGCTTTACTCTTAGCCAATGTAAGACTTAACATCCCCCTCTACATCGGCTAGAGTCCGAATTTATGGCACGTTCTGAATTTACGACACGAGGGTCGATGGGAGTACAAAGAAGCCAAGAGCCTAGTTCTGATAACAACTTAAAAATTCAGGCCTAATTCTAAACCCAAAAACTAGCTTGTCAATTAGAGAGATGCTCAGACTTATAAGCAGTATTACTGTCTTACTCTTGGTTAATGTGGGACTTAACATTCATCCTTCACATCGACTAGAATCCAGATTTATGGCATGAGGGTCTATGGGATTACAAAGAAGCCAAGAGCCTAACTCTGACACCCAAAACTAGTTTGTGAGTTAGAGGGTTACCTAGACTTATAAGCAATATTATTGTCTTACTCTTAGACAATATGTAACTTAACATATATATTCAATTTTCCTCAAATATATATATATATATATATAGTAAAGTTTAATTATATGATTTGAAGAATGGTGGTCTTCGATAAGATTGGTTCCCTTTGGTGTAAGAAATGAGCATAAGGTGTGGCATAGTTGGGTCTTGTTTTGGGAATATTTTCTAGGCCCAATATTGCTGGTTCATTAAATGGCCCATCATGTGTTGTTTTGTTTTGGGAATATTTTCTAGGCCCAATATTGCTGGTTCATTAAATGGCCCATCATGTGTTGTTTTGTTTTGGGAATATTTTCTAGGCCCAATATTCCTGATTCATTCAATGGCCCATCATGTGTCGTCTTTGTTTTAGAAACCAGTGTTTTATTGATTTGCGGATATTTTACTTTTGTTTGACTTAGTGTGTACTCTAGGTGTTGTCGTTTTGAACGTTGATTTGTTTGACTTAGTGTACTCGAGGTGTTATCGTTTTGAACGTTGATCTCAACCTTGGGTTAGTAATGAATGTTTAAAAGTCCAACTATAGGCCCTTCAATGCACAGGATATATTTAAAAGTTTCAATAATTAATAATTAAAAATGCACATCATTGTGAAATTAATTATGGCTTGAATTGTTACAAAATAGTACAATTCATATTTAAGTTACAAAATAGGACCACTTATTAAGTTATCATACTAAAATCTATATTTTGGTACCATTCATTTATAGCACGTACAATCAAAGATTTTATAGCCGCATATATGTCTCACACTCTATGTTACAGCATGACTATGTGTCTATAATCAAACAATAAAAAGCTGAATCATTTTTTAATCATATATATATATATATATATATATATATATCTTGTACTATCATCTCTTTTCCAACGATGAAAGAGATAAGAGATATAAACAATAAAAAGTTGAATATTTTTTTAATTAAAGAATATATTATATTATTTTAAATAAAAATAAATATATTTAAATTATTAAATTTATATTTATTTTTTATTTATTACGAGCCTAAAATTTAAGATTCATTAAGAATATAATTTAATTTCATGCTTATAATTTACTTATAATTTTATAAATATTATATTTAAAATTTTATTTATTAAAAATTAATGATTATACCGATAAATAATTTCACATAATATATATATCAACTTAATTTAAAACCAATTAATTATTTTTGTATTTTGATATGAAAAATAAGCAATAATTTTTAGTGTTTCGTAGTAAAAAAAAGTCAAATGGGTGTAAATGAACTGCCCAAACGAACAGAGTAAGACACAACTCCTTGTCGTTGTATATTAATAGCGATCCAATGTTGCTTAACTCACAGGGGACAGGCCATGTTATTTCCCTGCTGGTATTAATTATTTAAATTGATGTATAATATAGAATAATACGAATTTTATTTAAATAATATTATCATTTTATTTTGTACATTTTAATTTATATTTGTATCCTCAATTTTCTTTATTCATTTTTAAATCTAATTTTTACATCCAATTCACTTAGATGATCATCATTTCTTTATATTAGATGTTATGAACTTATGATAAGTATAATTTATTTTTTAAATAATTATTGGTTAAAATATTAAAAATATTATAATTTATTTTTCAATTCACTTATATTATTTGATACCTTTTGCCCATTTGATCATCATTATTTCTTTGTTTGATACCAACGTTCTAAAAAATCTCTCATCAATCAAATACGTTTACAAATCAACAGTAAAAGGGTTAACACAAAAACATAAATCTCTGTGTATATTCTAGAACAAACATATATAAATTAAATCAAATCAACTAAAGTAAAAAAATTAAGTATAAGTTTAATAAAAATATTTTATTTGAAATTTAATAATTAAATCAAAATAATCACAATCACACACAAAATTATTTGACCTAAGAATATAAAAAATATATATAATTAAGAAGAAACTATATGAAAATAAAAATAATGAATAGAAATTATCTTGCCGAAAGTCCTTCGTGATTTCAGATTAACATTACTAACCGAAGGTTCATTAATCCAATATGTGTGTGTACATTCATTGTTGTACCAAATAATCACGGTCAAATATACGAGTGTAATTATATGTGTTATATTTATAAAATATATGTTTAAAATACGAATATCTAGAACTCGATTATTTGTTTGATTTTATTTGATTGACTTAATAATAAGTCTAAACAAAATTACAGATAAATATTTTATTTATTAAAATAATCAATATTTATAATCTTTACAATAAAAAAATTTTATTAATAAGAAAACTTTTAAATATGAGAAAATTCGACCTTGAATTTTTCATTCTTGAAAATCTAACAAAATGGGTGTAAATATGTAGAAAAAACAAGAAATAACTCTACACAAAAGAGTTCTCTAGTTTGTATTATTTTCTTCATGTTTTCATTACAATTGTATAGCTATTTATAAGGAAATTTTATTCCTTCAATTACTCTTTAAATTAAGCATTCCTTGATTTACTCCTTGAATTAAGCATTCCTTGATTTACTCCTTGAATTAAGGATTCCTTGTTTTACTCCTTGAATTAAGGATTCCTTGTTTTACTCCTTGAATTAAGGATTCCTTGTTTTACTCCTTGAATTAAGGATTCCTTGTTTTACTCCTTGAATTAAGCTCCTTGTTTTATTCCTTGAATTAAGGTCCTTGTGTTTATTCTTTGAATTAAGAACTAATATCCAATACTCCCCCTCAAGCTGGATCCAGAAGATTTATGGATCCAAGCTTGGACAAAAGTCGTTGAAATTGATGAGAAGCCAAGGGCTTGGTGAAGATGTCAGCCAGTTGGTCGAAGCTTCTTGTATAATATGTCTGAATCACCTGTGATTGAACTTGTTCACGAACGTAATGACAATCAACTTCAATGTGTTTCGTCCTCTCGTGAAACACTGGGTTTGATGCTATATGCATAGCTGCCTGATTGTCGCAAAATAAGGACATAGGAAGAGTTGTAGGAACACCTAAATCACACAGAAGACCTTTAAGCCATATCAACTCACACGCAGTTGAAGCCATTGCACGATATTCTGCTTCGGCACTTGATCTGGCAATGACAGTTTGCTTCTTACTCTTCCATGTGACCAAGTTTCCACCGACAAATGTACAGTAGCCAGTGGTGGACTTGCGATCAATTGCATTCCCTGCCCAATCAGCATCACAATACCCCATGATTTGTGTGTTGTCATTCTTCTTCATGATAATACCACGACCCACTGATCCTTTTAAGTAGCGTAAGATCCTTTTAACAAGGGTCAAATGCTCAAGTGTTGGGGAGTGCATGAATTGGCTCACAATACTTACAGAATATGTGATGTCAGGTCTGGTGATTGTTAGGTAGATCAACTTACCAACCAGTCGTTGGTAATAACTTATATCCCTGAGTGGCGTGCCCTTCAAGCTAGGTTTGAGCTTGCTGTCAAGAGGGGTAATGGCTGGTTTAGCATCGCTCATGTTAGCTTCCTTAAGCAAATCTAGGACATATTTCCTTTGGTTAAGAAAGAGTCCCTTGTGCGAGGTTGCCATTTCTATACCAAGAAAGTACTTCAATATCCCAAGGTCTTTAATTGCAAACCTTTGTCTGAGGGACTGTTTGAGGTTGAAAATCTCGTCAGCATTATCACCTGTAATTATCAGATCATCTACATAAATCAGCACAACCAATTTGCCCATAGCTCCTGTGCGAACAAATAGTGAGGAATCGGCATTGCTGCTTTTGAAACCAACACTAGTGAGAACTGAGCTTAGCTTGGCATACCAAGCTCGTGGGGACTGTTTCAAACCATAAATGGATTTGTGCAATTTGCACACTAAATCCAGTTCATTGCTTTGAGGATGCCCAGGTGGCAATTTCATATAGACTTCTTCTTTGAGATCACCATGCAAGAATGCATTCTTCACATCCATTTGGTACATGGACCACCCCTTGTTTACAGCCACAGACAGTAACACTCTTACTGTGTTCATTTTTGCAACAGGTGCAAATGTTTCTTTGTAATCCACCTCGAATGTTTGAGTGAATCCCCGAGCCACCAATCTTGCTTTATACCTCTCAATTGATCCATCTGACTTGAATTTGAGCTTATAGATCCATTTGCAACCCACAACTTTCTTGCCTTTTGGAAGTTTGGTGATGCTCCATGTGTTGTGTTGATCTAGGGCTTTAAGTTCTTCTTGCATGGCTTCCTTCCACACCTCTTGGCTGTTGGCCTCATGAAAGTTTTGAGGCTCACTGTAACTCGATATAGTGCTGAGGAATGCGGCATGGGTTGGTGTCACTCTCTTATATGACACATAATTTGAGATGGGATGTGTGGGTTTGTAGGTGACAAAGTCTTGAAGTCTTGTGGGAGGTTGCCTAACACGCATTGGATTACGTCGTGGAGCAGAAGGAGTTATCTCACACTCGTTCACATCTTGTACCATATTGTGAGGATCATCTTGATTATCACCATCTTCATGCAGTGTACCATTAAGACGAGACCCTTCATTGTTATTTTCAGTGAGAGATGCATCAATGTTGACATAGCTGGGATCTTGTTGTTGTGGAGCCTTAAGTTCGATTCTTGGTAATGGAAACACATCCAAGATGTCATCCCCTTGACTTGTGATTTCATGTGACTTGCTAAAAAAAGGGTTAGTTTCATAAAATCGAACATCTTTAGACACAATTAATCTCCTAAGTTGGGGATCATAACACTTATATCCCTTTTGTGTAGATGAATAACCAAGAAAAATATATTTAACAGCTCTAGGATCCAATTTATCTCGATGATGAGATTGAATATGTACAAAACAGATGCAACCAAAGACTCTAAGGTGTGAAAGGTTAATTTTCCTTCCTTTCATGACCTCTAGAGGAGACTTGAAATCCAAGACTCGACTGGGTAATCTATTGATGATGTAAGCAGCTGCCATAACCCCTTGGGACCAGAATCTCTTTGGTACATTCATTTGTAGCATTAATGCTCTAGTTTTTTCAAGTAAGTCCCGGTTTTTGCGTTCAGCTACACCATTTTGTTGAGGTGTGCCAACACAACTTGTTTGATGCATAATGCCATGAATGCTCAAATATTGTTTCATGATATGGGACATGTATTCGGTGCCATTGTCAGACCTTAAGGTTTGAATTTTAGAAGAAAAGTGATTTTTAACAAGATTATGAAAGTCCTTAAATACTTCCATAACTTCATTTTTAGACTTTAAAAGATATAACCATGTGACTCGAGAGAAATCATCAACAAAAATCACAAAATACTTATAACCATCAAAAGATTCATTAATTGGTCCCCATACATCTGAATGAACTAGTTCAAAACACTTACTAGCCCTAGACAAGGAAGAATTAAAAGGCAATCTAGTGGCCTTAGACAAGTGGCAAGTTTCACATGCAATTTCATCATTTCCTAAGTTTGGAAATAAAGTTGACAAAATTAGTAGAGAAGGGTGAGCTAAACGTTGATGCCACAATTGATTATCTTGGATAGGATTAAACTTAGCTTGAAACCCTCTGGGATTGCTCTTGGATATGTAATAGAGACCATCTAAGTAAAACCCTTCACCAATCGTCTTTTTGGTGACACAATCCTGAAAAATGACATTGTGAGGAGAAAAAATGGCTAAGCAATTCAAGGTATTTGTGATTTTTCCTACAGACAGAAGTTGGAAAGGAAAGGAAGGTACATATAAAACTACCGACTCGATTTCATCTGACATTAATTTTATTTTTTCCTTTCCTAAAACCTTTACATTCTCACCATTTGCAATTGAAACTTGAGAAGGATTTGCTAATTTTTCAAACTTATGAGACTTTGACACATGGTTTGTCATATGATCTGTGGCACCTGAATCTACAACCCAAAAATCATGCAACATATTTATTTTAAGAGCAGTTTTAAAGGCTTTTATGATACCTTGCATGTCCTCTTGTGGTATGAGTTTTGTATCTGCCAAGAAGCCCGCAAACTTGCCTAGCAATGCTGTCGAGTTTCCTTCTTCTATGCTATCCACACAGTCAATTCTAGCTCCTCTTGTCTTGCTTTGAAGATACAACATAAACTCATTCATGAGTTCAGCTGGATTCGCTGTGAAGTTCTTGAATGGATCAGACCCATTAGAGGTAGAGGCAAAAACATGATTAGCACGGAGTCCAGTACGATTCACTTTCTGTAAACTCTTATCCTTTATAAAATCAGGTTTTAATTCTGGATGTAGAATCCAACATGTGTCCTTAACATGGCCCGTATGGTTGCAATGTTGACACTTCAAGTTTGGATGCTTCCCTTTGTACTTCCTCTCGTTGGTTAGATAGGCTCTTGCCTCAGGTGAATTAGCCATTGTATCCTTGTTCATGACTTTCCTTCTTACTTCTTCACGTTGAATTGTCGCACATACATTGGTGAAGGAAGGAAGTTCTGTATTCATGAGTATATGGCATCGTATATCTTCATATGTTGAATCCAGACTGGACAAAAGTTGAAATATCTTATCTTCTTCTGCTCTCTTTCGTAGCAGAGCTACATCGGTTGTATGAGGACGATATATTTCCAACTCATTCCACATGTTTTTCATGCTTCCTAAGAGTTGTACAAAAGGCTTGCCATCTTGTTGCAGATCTGAGATGTCTTTCTTTAATTGAAAAACTCGTGCAGCATTATTTTGACTGCCATACATTTCCTTGACCGTCTCCCATAGTTGGTATGCAGATTCAGAGTAACTGAATATTTCAGCTAATTTACGTTCCATGGAATTTAGGAGCCATGACATAACGAGCTGATCCTTACTAAGCCAGGATTCATAGGTTGGTGAGGAAACATCAGGTACTTCGATGCTTCCATTTATGAACCCCAACTTGGACCTTCCACCTAGAGCCAGAGACACTGCTCTTGACCAAGGCAAGTAATTAAACTCATTCAACAAGATTGAGCTTAATCTTTGATTTGGGTTGACATCCACCTCATGCATATTCATGAAGGAAAGCACTGATGAACTTTCAGCTTCTGATCCTAGCGGCTTGTCTTCAGCCATTTCAAAGATTGAAGATGCTAAGATAATAATAAAGCAGAAGCAAGTTAATTTTCCTGCTCTGATACCATGTAGAAAAAACAAGAAATAACTCTACACAAAAGAGTTCTCTAGTTTGTATTATTTTCTTCATGTTTTCATTACAATTGTATAGCTATTTATAAGGAAATTTTATTCCTTCAATTACTCTTTAAATTAAGCATTCCTTGATTTACTCCTTGAATTAAGCATTCCTTGATTTACTCCTTGAATTAAGGATTCCTTGTTTTACTCCTTGAATTAAGGATTCCTTGTTTTACTCCTTGAATTAAGGATTCCTTGTTTTACTCCTTGAATTAAGCTCCTTGTTTTATTCCTTGAATTAAGGTCCTTGTGTTTATTCTTTGAATTAAGAACTAATATCCAATAAAATACTTATAATTTGTAATATTATATAATCAATATGTTATAATATTAGTAACATATACTCAAAACATAAATCCTTTGATGTAATATTTCATATTTTTAATTCACTTTATTATATTCTAATTGTATACGAATTACTTGTCCTTTCATTTTTGCAATCGCTTAACATACCAAATAACTTAAGAGTAAGCTAGTAACACCACATTGGTAGATTTGCTTATTCGTTAAGCCAAGATACGTTAGCAAATTGTATCGTTGGCTTGCAGATAACTTAATTGAGAAAATTGGAAGCATTGTTACAGAACGTGAATTCTAGAAGCTATTGGCTATTTGCTCAAAAAAAAAAAACAACTAAATATTTCACAGAAATTAAAAAAATGATAATAGAAAAAAAATGATATATATATATATATAAAGCTATGTAACTCTATTTTTATCATATTACAAAAAAATCAATAACTTTTATACAAGAGAATGAAAAATACATTACTACAAAAATAGGTATTTAAGTCAATACGTAAAGTCATTTTTTTTTCTTTCCAAAAATCGACTTTAAATTGGTTTAAAGTCGGTTCAGTATAGAACCGACGCTACGTCCTAGCGTCGGTTCTAGGTGTTAACCGACGCTATCCACGTAGGACGTAGTGTCGGTTCTAGGTGTTAACCGACGCTATTCACGTAGCGTAGCGTCGATTAACACCTAGAACCGACGCTATCCACGTAACATAGCGTCGGTTCGACACGTCAACTGATGCTACACACGTGGATAAATCTTTTCTCTTCATTCTTCCCAGACAGAAATTATTTTTAGCGTTGCAGAACTCTAAAAAACCGAAAATCTCCTCCTCCACTTCTCCTCCACTCTTTCTCATTTTCCGGCCACCTACGACTACAATTTTCAACATCGGTTAATGAGTTTTCTTCCTCTCTAACTAATCTTTTAGATCTACTATTATTCATATTTTTTCTGTTATTATGTGTTATTATTTATGTGTATAGATTTTTGTATTATATATGTAGGTTTGTATTATAACATAAGGAGAAGAATATGACGATCTTGAATAAAATAGAACAAAACCATGGTAATTTTTCTGTTATTAATTAATATTTTATTTTTCAAATATTTGTATTATTTGAACTATTTGTTAAACTGAATTTGGTTTTTTTTCTGTTCGAATACAGGTTGAAAATGAAAAAAAATTTAAAAAAATTAAAGTCAGTTCATCGCGTGAAACTACTTTAAACGTAAATTCTGTCACGCCTTGAACCGACTTTAAAATTTAAGTTATTTAATTTAAAGTCGGTTTTTAACCGACTTTAATGCCCCTTTTTGTAGTAGTGATATCAATCCTTTTATAAAATAACTAAACCTTAAATTAAGACAATTAAACATAAATTTTAAAAACTAAATCCTAAAACCGAACTAAAAGAACTTCATTAATAAAAACAACACTTTGTCCGTTTTAATAATTTCTCCATAAGACGATTTACGTAACCCACGACTTTGAGAAAAAAATACTTCAATTTTAACATATTATTAGTATTAAATAGTAAATAAAATTAGGTGTACATAAAAACACTAAAAAAAAGTATAGAAAAATACAAATCAGAATTTTTTTGCAAAATAAAATTATATTTTAATTTAATATTACATTTAAAAATTGATAAATTGATATGGACATGAAAATTAGATTATTTCAAACAATTTTATTTGATTTTCTATCTAATTCAATTCGGTTCGATTTTTAAATTTTTTAAACCAAGTAGGATTATATCATTATATTTATAATTTATATTTTATAAATATAATAATTTATGTAGTTCAATAGTTAAATTTATTACTATTCAATATGTTGTTACTAAGTTTAACACTTAGGAATGAAAAAAATTTATTTTATATTTTAATTGAGATTAGATAAACAAACAAAATATTACTATTGTTGGGATGACAATGTTTCAAACTGTGATAAAAGATGTTAATAATATGCTAAAAATTAACAAGTTATTACTTGATTGGTTTTACCAATAAAATACAATCTAAATTAATACATATGAATAATTTGGTCTAATTTGTTTAAATTTATAAAATTCAAATAGTATCTAACCCTACAATGCAGAGTACATTTTTTTGTCCATCTTTATGTTTTTTTAACAAGTGTCAGTAAGTTTATTGCAATTATAGCACTTGGATATAATTGTTTTTTGTGAAAATTTAATTCACCTTGTCAAATTTTAGGTTTTTTTAAATATTTGTTTAAAGAAATTTTTAATATAAATATTGAAGAAGCATTTTTATAAAATAATTTTTTAAAAATTAAAAAAAAAACATAAATTTAACTATTTAGACATGTGTAGGGACATAACTAGAGGCTCGGGTGTGGTAAGGCCCTTTAGCTCAATAAATTTTTCCTATTAGTAAATAATTTTTAACATTTTTAAAGATAAAATAAAACATTCTGATCCCTTCTATTGTAATAAAATTATTATTTTTATTTTTATTTTTTACATTTTTAAAAATATCTTACATTTATCTATTATATATAATATAACTTTATCTACCATTAATGAATTTATAACATAAAGTTTAGGTGTCAAAGAAGTTGGGAATAATTAGCGTGTTATGTTGACCTGTGGCACATTAACTAACGAACAGTGTTAACTCATGGCTCGTAAATGGGTTGTACTGTATCACTATTCTTAAGGCTTTATTATAATGTGTCATGTCTGATTGTTGGGTCATACTTAATGGGTTAGCACAACCCAAAACCCGTTTAACCTATTATTAAAAAAAATGATGATAGCATGAGTTAAACTCTCCACCTCTCATGTATCTGTTAACTCTATTTATTAGACTAATATGTCGTTATGATCCAACCAACTAATATGTCGTCATGATCCAACCAATTATTGACCGCAGATAACAGGTTGTACCGTGTAGTTTTTTTTTTCTCACTTGCAATGTCGGGTCGGCCCGTTGGACCATTTGACACCCTTAGTTATCCTATGAAATAAATTATGGTTCCGAGCCAACCTAACTCCTAGAATAGTTTGTTTCGACATCACTTTTAAATAACATGTTATTTTTTAAAATTAGTGTACTAAAAAAATATTAATTTTTTTTACTAAGATTAAGTGATGTATTCTAAAAAGTTAATTAACATATCCGATAAGTCGTTATTTTTTTTTAATGATAAAAACGATACTTACTAGGATTTAAACATGTATTTGGCGTAGAGTAAGTATTACGCCTGGATTAACCACGTCAACCCCTAATTGGCTTGCAAGATTGCTTGTATGGATGCGAATTGGCTGAATGAGAATCTTGGAGCAAGAGAGCAGCAGCCTTATAGGCTATGCATTGTCTTATTATTATTATTATTATAGGATGATTTTGACCGTTATTTGGCTTTGTATTCTCGTTTCTCTTGTAGTGTATCACGGCTTAATGTCACGTTCCGTTCAAATTATCCCTAAAAATCTAAACAAATGATGGTTGCCTAAAGGATCTAGACTATTCTTCATGGAAAGTTCTAGAGTTGCCTAGAGATATCTAGAAAGAGTTAGAGTTGGATGGACTCAACTCAAGCTAGAAGACCCTAAAATGTTCTAGAGCACGCTGGAGAGTGCTAGAATGGGCTGGAATGTTCTAGAACGTGCCGGATGGTTCGGGAAGGATGTAGAAGCTGCTGGAAGCTTATGGAACATCCCGGAAGGTGTATGAAGGAACTAGACAAACCTAGAAGACTCTAGAGTTGGCTAAAAGGTCCTAGACCCTTGTGGCATATTGTACATAATTCTAGAATTCTCTTGTACATTCTAGAGCTAGAATAATCTAGAAAGTGGTGACATAGTCTTAAGCTTAGAAGCCACACTATAAATAGACCACTTGGTCTTCATTTGCATTCATCCTTGGGAAATTGTAAGATAATCTCTCTCTAGAGCAATACAAAGCATTCTTTGCAAACTCTCTCTCTATTCTCTTTGGAGTTTCATTCGGTTTCAAAGGCAGGCTTAGTGCAACGGACGGTGCTAAGTGCCGCACGATCGCAACTTGAAAAATAAGGTCGTGACAGTTGGTATCAGAGCGGGTTAAAGTATCTCTATCTTTGGCAAAAATGAAGAACACCGCCCCAGCTACACCAAACATGGACGTTCCACCAATGGAACGTGGCCGTGAGGAAGCTCGGAAAGTCCCAAAGGAATCTCGAGCCAAGTCGAAAGACTTGCTTTCTAGCTTGGAAGCACGAGTGGGAAGTGCGCATGACAGCTTAGGGGAGCTGTTCGATCGGGTGGACAACTTAGAGGAGCGTTGCAATGGCTTGGAGGCCGAGGATGTGGAAATCCATGCAGCGGTTAAGATGTCACTCAACGAGCTAGATGGTGGATTAAGGCAAGAGATTGATGGGTTAAAGGCGGAACTTGCCAAGGTAAGGGATCTTTTCCAAAGAGAACTCACTAATGTATTGCATAGAATGGAGGATATGGGTGGTGATCTAGCTCTATGTAAGCGGGCTATGGCCGCGGGGACTAGTGCAACCACCGTCATTGAGGCTAAGAGGGTGGATGTTCCCAAGCCTAAGACCTTCAATGGTGTTAGGAATGCAAGGGAAGTTGAGAACTTCCTATGGGGGCTAGAACAATACTTTGAGGCTACTGGCATAACGGACCATGCCAACAAGATCCAAACTGCTACCATGTATTTATCCGACACTGCGATGTTGTGGTGGAGACGGAGGCATGGAGATGTGCAACGAGGAGTTTGCACAATTGATACCTTTGATGACTTCAAAAGGGAGTTCAAAATGCAGTTCTTCCCCGTTAATGCTGAAGATGAGGCAAGAGGTCGTTTGCGACGATTGAAGCAAACAGGTAGCATAAGGGATTATGTGAAGGAGTTCACAACCTTGCTGCTAGAAGTCCCCGACACATCGGACAAGGATGCCCTATTCTTGTTCATGGACGGTCTCCAATCATGGGCTAATTTGGAGCTCAAGCGACGTGGTGTCCAAGACTTATCTTCGGCCATTGCAACTGCAGAAAGCTTTATTGAATACTCCACAAACAAGGAGGGCTCTAAAGCCTCAGATAAAAAGTTTAGTGGAGGAAAGAATGGTGGAGGTCATGTCAAAAGTCAGGGTTCTAAAAACCATAAAGACAATTCCTCATTCAAGGCACGAGATAAGGGGAAGAAGAAGGAGGATCGGAATGCCTCGAAGCCCCGGGTGACGTGCTTCATATGCGACGGACCGCATTGGGCACGTGAATGTCCAAAAAGAAAGGCATTGAGTGCCTTGGTTGCTTCCACTCATGATCAAGATGGAAGCGAGTCGGACGAAGGTGCAAAGATGGGTTCTTTGCGCTTACTTGGTGCATTGCAGAGCGCCCCAAAGACCCCAAAAGGCTTAATGTATGTAGATGCAGCCATCAATGGGAAGGTCGCCAAGGCTTTGGTCGACACCGGTACATCTCATAACTTTGTTTCAGTGGAGGAAGCAAAACGACTTGGCCTAAAGGTTGTCAATGGAGGGGGATCTCTCAAAGCGGTTAACTCAGAGGCACTACCATTGCATGGAGTTTCTCGTGGAGTTAAGGTCAGTCTTGGTGCCTGGACTAGCCAAGTGGACTTATCAGTGGCACCCATGGATGACTTCTCTGTTGTGTTCGGCATGGAGTTCTTGGACCAGGTTAGAGCTTTCTTGGTGCCATGTTCAAACTCTATGTGTATTATGGATGGTTCGAAGGCTTGCGTGGTACCAACAGACAGGACCACCAAACGCACAACCCAAGCTCTCTCGGCACTTCAAATCAAAAGGGGATTGAAGAGGGACGAAGAGAGTTATCTGACCATCTCAAAAGAGTACAACGAGGAGGAGTCGCCAAAGCCAAGCTTGCCGACGGACGTGCAATCTGTCTCAGATAAGTCCCATGAGGTGATGTTTGAGGCGTCACCAAAGCCAAGCTTGCCAACGGAAGTGCAAGCTGTTCTAGATAAGTCCCATGAGGTGATGTCGGATGCATTGCCCCAACAATTACCTCCAAGGAGGGAGGTGGACCACAAAGTTGAGTTGGATCTTGACACAAGACCACCAACAATGAGTCATTATCAGGTGGAAAAATCAGAGTCACGCAGCGGAAGTGTTGTGGCTGATCCACCAAGTGAAAAGACGGAGCTAGCAGCCTTGAGTAGGCCAAGTAGTCCTTTGCTGGAAAGGATCAAAGAAGGGTTGGAGCATGATGCCCTTGCCCAAAACCTCCTTGCCCTCATCAAGGAAGGAAAGACGAGACGATTTTGGCTGAGTGATGGACTACTCTATGCCAAGCAGAATCGAATCTTCGTGCCAAAATGGGGGAGCTTAAGGAAAGAGCTTATCAAGGAGTGCCATGATTCGTTATGGGCTGGACACCCAAGAATGAGGCGCACCCTTGCTTTGATCAAGTCCATCTACTATTGGCCTCAACTTCGGGATGATGTCGAAGCTTATGTACGAACTTGCCTTGTGTGCCAACAGGACAAGATAGAGCAGCATGCACCCGGAGGTTTGCTAGAGCCGCTGCCTATTCCAGAGAGACCATGGGAAAGTGTCTCTATGGATTTCATCACTTGTCTGCCAAAATCAGAGGGCTTTGGCAGCATTATTGTCATCATCGACCGCTTCAGCAAATACGCAACATTCATACCTGCCTCAACGGACTGCACGGCAGATGAGACGGCACGTTTGTTCCTCAAGAATGTTGTGAAGCATTGGGGAATTCCTTCCAATATCGTGAGTGACCGAGACCCACGATTCACGGGGAAATTTTGGACGGAACTATTCAAGCTATTGGGATCAGACTTGAATTTCTCCACAAGCTTTCATCCACAAAGTGACGGACAAACGGAGCGTGCCAACGCGTTGCTGGAATTATATCTCAGGCACTTTGTGAGTGCTAATCAGCGGGATTGGGCAAAGTTGTTGGATGTAGCCCAATTCTCTTACAACTTATAACGGAGCGAGTCTACCGCTAAAAGTCCCTTCGAGATCGTCATGGGGTAGCAACCCATGACTCCCCATGCCTTGGCTACGAGTTATGAAGGGAAGAGCCCTGCTGCCTTCAAATTTGCCAAGGCCTGGCACGAACAAGCAGAGTTGGCGCGAGCCTATCTGAATAAGGCATCTAAGAAGATGAAGAAATGGGCTGACAAGAAACGGAGGTTGGTGGAATTTCATGAAGGCGATTTGGTTCTTGTAAAACTATTGCCCCAATAATTCAAGTCCTTGCGGAAGGTTCATAAGGGGTTGGTGCGGAAGTATGAAGGACCATTTCCAGTCCTCAAGAAAGTCGGCAAGGTGTCGTACAAGCTGCAACTCCCTCCAAAGCTCAAAATTTATCCAGTCTTTCATGTAAGCATGCTAAAACCTTATCATGGAGACAAGGAAGACATGAGTCGAGGTGAATCCAAAAGGGCGCCTACCGCAGTGGTAACCTCCTTTGACAAGGAAGTGGACTCAATCTTGGCGGATCGCGTGATCCGGCGTAGAGGTGTACCAAGTTATCGGGAATACTTGGTCAAATGGAAGAACACTCCGGATGTAGAAGCAAGCTGGGAACCTGAGGACTCTTTGTGGCAATTCAAAGATGACATAGAAAGGTTCAAGCTTGAAGGCGCGACGAGGGCATCGCGAACTTGAGTGGGGGAGGGTGTCACGTCCCGCTCAAATTATCCCTAAAAATCCAAACAAATGATGGTTGCCTAAAGGATCTAGACTATTCTTCATGGAAAGTTCTAGAGTTGCCTAGAGATGTCTAGAAAGAGCTAGAGTTGGATGGACTCAACTCAAGCTAGAAGACCCTAGAATGTTCTAGAGCACGCTGAAGAGTGCTAGAATGGGTTGGAATGTTCTAGAACGTGCTGGATGGTTCGGGAAGGATGTAGAAGCTGCTGGAAGCTTATGGAACATCCCGGAAGGTGCATGAAGGAACTAGACAAACCTAGAAGACTCTAGAGTTGGCTAAAAGGTCCTAGACCCTTGTGGCATATTGTACATAATTCTAGAATTCTCTTGTACATTCTAGAGCTAGAATAATCTAGAAAGTGGTGGCATAGTCTTAAGCTTAGAAGCCACACTATAAATAGACCATTTGGTATTCATTTGCATTCATCCTTGGGAAATTGTAAGATAATCTCTCTCTAGAGCAATACAAAGCATTCTTTGCAAACTCTCTCTCTATTCTCTTTGGAGTTTCATTCAGTTTCAAAGGCAGGCTTAGTGCAACGGACGGTGCTAAGTGCCGCACGATCGCTACTTGAAAAATAAGGTCGTGACATTAAGCTAGCTAACGATAAAACACGGCCTCAGTGGTCATTCTTAGGATGCTGGCATAAAAAAAATTGCAATGTTTTTTACTTTGCTCTTCTGTTTTTATAGTACAATGAACAACACTCTTGGACGATTCATTAAAGTATATATATGAGAGTAAAACAAGATCGGGTTTGAAAGGTGACTAAAAAGAGATGAGAATGGAAAAAAATTAGTACAGATAAAATACAAATAACGCCTCTTTCTCTTTTCTAACTTGCTCAATTAAACGTGGTTCATATAATCATGTACTAGTAAAATTTAATCTTTTATCATTTTAAATCATATTTTTAAATTATACCTAAAAAACCCGTGAAAAATGCAATAAGTGAAGTATTAACAAGCATATTTTGTAAAGATATGTAAGTTATTTTTTAATTTTTTTTAATATAACGTGTTTTCAATTCTCTCTTATTCTCTTTTTCTTTTTTCCCCTCTCGAATATTTTGTAGGTGCATTGGATAAATGGAAAACGAAACGATCATTTCTCCACAAATTTAACTAAAATAGATGAATATATCATCTTTTCATACACCCATTTATGTATACCCATTTTTATATATACATCAAAAATCATTAAGCATTATTTATTGGAATCGTCTAGGTACGAGAACTCTAAAAATGGTTTTATGTTCTCAAGAATTGGTCTAAAAGTAGACGAATCATGCCTGAATTGATTTTTTTCCTATCTCACAAATCGGTGCAATTTTCACCTAATTCTATGCAGCATCTGTTCTAGGCAATGCACGCTATCACTTGTAGCGATTGGCGGCGCATGCAGCATCTTATGGTGTCAGATGGCCATCATTTTTTGGCAATTGACTAGTCAACATATGATCTTTCGGATTTTGTAGGCAATACATAGATTTTCATATCTGTACAAGGGCTTTTTGATAGGGCAAAAAAGATCGCACGTGGCCTTGTTCAAGATACATCGCCAAGGTCGACTAGTTGGGCAATGATCGATAAAGCCTCACTTGTCGGAGAAGCCAACATTTGGTAGTGATGATCATGTTGCACGTGCATTCGACCCATTGATCGAGAGATTTTACAGGATGATATTTTATGGATTTTATTGTTTGAAACTTGTAAATTGATTCATTACTTTCTATTTGGTAGTAAAAAGGATTGGTCTTACAAAGATTATATCGAACTCTAGTTTGAATGTCAATCTTTTTCCAAAGATCAAAAACTTTGCAAATGAAAGTTGTTCAGATGTGGGAACATATTTTTATTGGGGGTCGAATTCCTACTTAAGCATGATAGGAGATGGCACATCGTATGGTAGTCGCAACTTGGGCCCATTGCTCACACCCAAAAGGTGTTTGAGCGATGGTAATTATGTGGCAAGGGTCTGTTCAACCAATGGTTCTAATCAACACGTATCTTAGGTGGTGACAACTATCTTAATAAGCAATTTCTAGCCAACCATATCCTGACCAACGGTATTTGATTTGGGGATTTGAACTAGTTGATTGGTTCATAGTTCCTCTCAAAAGTTCAAAGCATTGAGTTGGTCGAGTTAGTATATTATATGGATATGAAACTTTTTCTTGGAAAATCTTAAATCTATTCATCTCTTTGTAAGTACCTATGTATATTTTTTTGTAGACGATAAATATTGATATCATTTTTATCAATACTAGATATGACTATTTTCGTGGATCTACAAGATGTTGGAAATGAATTTAAATAAAAAAATATTTTTTATTATTTTATGACCGTTATTTCATAAATTATGTAACTGTCATTTTCATAATTATGTGACCGTTATTTTCATAATTATGTGACCGTTATTTTTATGACCGTTATTTTTATAATTATGTGACCATTACTTTTATAACCGTTATTTTCATAATTATGTGGCTATTAATTTTATGACCGTTATTCTCATAATTATGCGACCATTACTTTTATGACCGTTATTTTCATAATTATGTATCCGTTATTTTCATAATTATATGACCGTTATACATATGTTTTCCACTATAAAAAGGGGAAATATCCCTAAGTTTAAAATATAACTTAACAACTCAAAAACAGTTCTATGGGTTTCATAGAAAAATCAAGAAAAGAAAATTCAAAATTATTTTCTCAGATTTCCGAGCAACATAAATATTTAAAAGGTGTAGTATTCCGGACTTCATCAATGCAATGAAGTTTCGAGACAAAAAATGATTTTGGGCTGTTTTATCCTAGGGACGACGAGGCTGTATTTGCTTGCACAAATTTGGGCAGAGCCGCGAAACGTCTTAAAGAGAGCGACCTAGTCTGCGACTCAACCCAAGAAGTTCATTTCAGGTTATCGATAATATTGTTCTTACATAGTTTTTCACATATTTGTTCCAACAATTTTAAGACGTATTCTATCTGCCATGTTTACTGAAATGTTAATTGCTGATATTAACAAACCATTTCGTTTTGAAGAACTATACTTTAAAAATGGAGACAAAAAATGTTATTCTTCTTAACCATGTAAACTGTCGCTTTTGTTCTTATTATTGAAAAACCAACACTACCTAATTCTCATACTGAAGTTACAATAAAGGATTTAAACACCTGGATAGAAAATCATTTTCTATGCAAAAAAAAAATTTATTCTTAATGGATTAGCTAATGACTTGTATGACTATTATAATTTTGATAAGTTTGCTAAGGAAATTTGGAATGCACTTCAAAAGAAGTACGACACTGAGGAAGCTGGAACTAAGAAGTATGATGTCAGTAGATACATGAAGTATCAAATGATTGATGACAATTCTATGGAAGCTCAATCACACGAACTGCAGAAGATAACACGTGAAATAACTTCTGAAGGTATGACTTTAGATGAACAATTTCAAGTAGCTATTATTATAGATAAATTACCCCATGCTTAGAAAGATTTTAAAAATACACTTAGACATAAAACTAAGAATTTTTCTTTAGAAAGTCTTATAACCCGTTTAAGAATAAAAGAAGAAGCTGAAAATAAGACCAAAGAGATGAAGTATTCGTTGTCTCAAACAATAGTACCAATAAGAAACCCTCATCTACAATTTTGAAACCTAAATATAGAAATATGAAAACTCAGAATCACAATAATAACCAAAACCGCAACCATCAAAATAGAAAC
This sequence comes from Hippophae tibetana, assembly GCA_037013495.1. Classification (NCBI taxonomy): domain Eukaryota; kingdom Viridiplantae; phylum Streptophyta; class Magnoliopsida; order Rosales; family Elaeagnaceae; genus Hippophae; species Hippophae tibetana. The sequence goes on from CM072807.1 coordinate 85,453,484, forward strand.
AAAAAACTATCCTCTACAGAATGGACCTTAACCCCCTTAAGGAATAACACATTCATGTGTTATAGTTGTAACAGACCTGGCCACTTGGCCAGGAACTGCCGGAACAGGAATTGTCCTACCCCACAAGCGAACCTTACCGAAGATCAACTTATTGCTATGATATCTGAAATCAATTTTGTTGATGGATCCGAGGGGTATTGGGTGAACACTAGTACTTCTCGCTATGTTCGCTATAATCGAGACATGCTCAAGTCCTACTCTGAGTCTGAGGATAAGAAAGTGTTGTTGGGTGACTCCCACTCCACTAAAGTTGTTGGTACTGGTGAGGTGGAATTTAAGTTTACCTTTGGAAAGACTATCATCTTGAAAGATGTCTTGCATACTCCAAAGATGAGAAAGAACTTAGTTTTGGGATATCTTATTTACAAAACTGGATTTACTCAAACTATAGGGGTTGATTTATATACAATTACTAAAGATAATATTTTTTGTTAGGAAAGGGTACGCCACTAATGGCATGTTTAAATTGAATGTTGAGTTCCTTTAATATTTGGTATGCTAGACTTTGTCGTATTAATAAACGCATAATCAAGAACATGAGTAGCTTAGAACTAATTCCTAAATTATATTTGAATGATTTTGGAAAAAATGTTACTTTTATAGTCAAGCTAAAATAACAAAAACTTCACATAAGTCAGTAGTTAGAGAATCTGAACCTTTAGAATTAATACAGTATAACATATGTGAACTTGATAGAAATTTAACAAGAAATGGGAAACACTATTTTATAACTTTTATAGATGACTGTTCAGATTACACTTACGTATATCTAATGAAAAATAAAAGTGAAACATTTGACATTTTTAAAATATTTATGACTGAGATTGAGAATCAACTTAACAGAAAAATAAAAAGGTTTCGAAGTGATAGAGGCATTGAATATGATTCCAATATCTTCAATGATTTTCATAAAACTCATGGAATTATTCATGAAAACTGCACCTTATTCTCCTGAAATGAATGGCAAAGCTGAAAGAAAAAATAGAACTTTTATTGAGTTAGTTATTACAATTTTATTAAACTCTGGTGCTACTTCCCATTGATGGGAGGAAATTTTATTAATTGTTTGTTATGTGCTAAATAAAGTCCCTAAATCTACTAGTAAAATTTCACCGTCTAAAATTTTGAAAAATAAGAAACTTAACTTATTTTAAAACTTGGGGTTGTTTAGTCTATGTTAGAATCCCCGATCCTTAAAAGAAATAAAACTTACTAGTAGAACATACGAATGTGTATTCATAACATATGTTGTGAATAGTAAAACTTGTAAATTCTATGACTTAAATGATCATAGTTATAGAATTAAATGATGTTGACTACTATGAATATAGGTTTCTATTTAAATTGAAGAATAGTGGGGGCTCGTCTTCTAGTTGTTTACCCATAACTAGAACTATTGAACAAAATGAAGAATTAAACACTGAAATTAGAAGAAGTAAACGAGCTCGAACCCTTAAGGATTTTGGGTCAGATTTTTATGCTCCAAACTCGTAAAGAATCATTCTCTTCTTTAGATGACAACTTATGAGAAGAAACCATAAATGATGAAATGGACTCTCATGAGTATAATAAAACTTGGCATTTAGTTAACTTACCTCATGGTTGTAAAACCATAGGATGTAAATGGATACAAAAGAAGAAATTAAAACACGATGGTACTATTGAAAAGTACAAAGCTCGTATTATAGTTAAATGGTATAGGCAAAGGGAAAATGTAGATTTATTTGATACATTTTCACCAGTCACACGAATAACTTCCATACGTGTACTTTTTTCTCTTGCTGTTATTCATGATTTAGTAGTACATCAAATGGATGTTAAAACTGCTTTCTTAAATAGTGATTTAGAAGAAGAAATTTATATGAATCAACCTGAAGGTTTTGTTATCCCAGGTCAAGAAAATAAAGTTTGTAAACTAGATAAATCTCTGTATGATCTAAAATAAACACCTAAGCAATGACATGAGAAATTTGATAATATAGTTAACCCATATGAATTCAAAATGAATGAAAGTGACAAATGCATTTATTATAAATTAGAACATAACATTTGCACTATTATATGTTTATATGTGGATCACATGCTTATTTTTGGATCAAATATTCATGTTGTGAATAATATGAAAACTTTATTAAGTGTTAACTTTGATATGAAAAATCTCATAGAAGTGAGTGTAATCCTTGGTATAAAGATTACTAGGTCTGAAAAGGGAATTTCTTTAGATCAATCTCATTACATTGAGAAGATCTTAAAGAAATATAATTGCTTTAACTGTAAACCTGCATGTACTCAGTATGATCCTAGTGTAAAGTTGTTCAAGAACACCGGAGACGGTGTTAGACAAACTGATTATGCGAGCATCATTGGTAGCTTACGTTATGCTACTGATTACACTAGACCAGACATAGCTTATGTTGTGGGACTACTATGTAGGTTTACCAGTAGACCTAGTGTAGAGCATTGGAATGCTATTGAAAGGGTTATGAGATACCTTAAGAGAACTATATACCTTGGATTACATTATAAAAAGTTTCCCGCTGTTCTAGAAGGATACAGTGATGCAGATTGGAACATTTTATTAGAAGACTCCAAATCAACTAGCAGCTATATATTTAACATAGTTGGTGGAGCTATTTCTTTGAAGTCTAACTAATAGACAATATTGGCTCAATTTACGATAAAGTTTGAAATGATAGCACTAGCTACTGCTAGTTAAGAAGTCTGTTAGCTGATATCCCTTTATGGGAAAGATCGATACCAACTGTCCTGATCCACTGCGATAGTACCGCGGCTATTGTAAAGATTTAGAGCCGTTATTACAACGGTAAGAGACGACAGATACATAGTACTGTTAGAGAATTTCTCTCTACATGAGCTGTAAGAATGTATCATATATGTACTGATGAAAATTTGACTAATCCTTTGACGAAATGATTAACAAGAGAGAAGGTTTTCAAAAACCTCGAAAGGAATGTGACTGATGCCCTTAGAATGAAGAGTCACTCATGATGGTAACCCAACTTATAGACTGGAGATCCCAAGAAATAAGTTCAATGGGTAATAACAAGTTATGAAGTGATATGAGATGAATCATGCTATTATGAAGTCACATTCTATATTGTTAGAAGCATGACGTCCTGAAGCGAAAGAAAGGATGAGTTAATTATTAAACTCTTAATGAGTTCTATACTCTATGTGGAGTGGAGTACGTAGCTACAGGAGTACTCTTGATAGACTCACCTATGTGAATGTGGAAGTATGGCCGCTTCCTATGAAAATTTTGGGCAAAATTTACTAGAGCATTCACTATACTGGGATACACGTGCATGGCCGTAAAGCACAGGCTTTTTGAACTACACCTTGGAAAGGTTGTGTGTGTGATGTTGTTAGAGATAGAGTTCAAAACTACGAGTTACTCTAGTATATTCTAAACCATCAATACTATACAAAGGTTCAAGTCGATAGACACCTTTTGCTTATGTACAATCTTATACTTTTAATTAATCGGTTGCTCGATGAAACTACTTTTATTTAAAATTCAAGTGGGGGATTGTTGGAAATGAATTTAAATAAAAAATATTTTTAATTATTTTATGACCGTTATTTCATAAATTATGTAACTGTCATTTTCATAATTATGTGACCGTTATTTTTATGACCATTATTTTCATAATTAAGTGACCGTTATTTTTATAATTATGTTACCGTTCCTTTTATAACCGTTATTTTCATAATTATGTGGCCATTAATTTTATGACCGTTATTCTCATAATTATGCGACCGTTACTTTTATGACCGTTATTTTCATAATTATGTGTCCGTTATTTTCATAATTATATGACCGTTATACATATGTTTTCCACTATAAAAAGGGGTAATAACCTTCAGTTTAGAATATAACTTAACAACTCAAAAACAATTCTATGAGTTTCATAGCAAAATCAAGAAAAGAAAATTCAGAATTATTTTCTCAGATTTCCGAGCAACATAAATATTTAAAAGGTGTAGTATTCCGGACTTCATCAGTGCAATGAAGTTTCGAGACAGAAAATGATTCTAGGCTGTTTTATCCTGGGGACGACGGGGCTGTGTTTGCTTACACAAATTTGGGAAGAGCCACGAAACGTCTTAAAGAGAGCGACCTAGTCTGCGACTCAACCCAAAAAGTTCATTTCAGGTTATCGGTAATATTATTCTTACGTAGTTTTTCACATATTTGTTCCAACACAAGATGAAACAACTCTTTAGGATTTTGGATTAATATGTAGGTGTTAACATTTGGTCTTGTAAGGCTTAAATTAATAATGTGATTTTAAAAGATAAAAGAGATATATGTATAGCTGAATGATTAACAAGAAAGAGGGTGTCTTATTATTATTCTTTATAACCAGATCTTAGATCTTAATTGTAAATATACGTTGAGAGTATAACTAATTTGATTCATATTTTTTATTCATGTACATAAATTTATTGTAATATTATGATTATTTTTTTTAATTATTTTTTTAGATAATTAATAACTCTTTATCTTTTTACCAAAAGTATCACATGTTCATACTTATATGATAATTTAACATTTATTAAGTTTATTTGTAAAAATAATTACTAATTGAGATTATTGTTTAATTTATTATGTAAAATATATTAAATTACATTTCGATGTATTTAACGAAGAAAAATAAATAATTCGAAATTTTCTTGTAGTTTAGAGTATCGCATAGTAGTTAATATTGCCAACTGTGATGACTTTTTTTAGATTATTTTTACATCAGCAATGAATTAATTCACACTAATATGTTTATTTTATATTCTCAATTTTTAATAACTAAAATCACCTCGATTAAAATACTCTCTTAAATTTTATATTAACAAACTAAGACTTCCATTTTACCTTAATTTAAAAAAAACATAACTTTAAAATTTATAAAGATTAAAATTTCATTTTAAAATATTAAATATGATTTAATTTAACGAAATCTAATAGATAGTAATTATAATTAAATTTAAATAACATCTAATTAATTTATGTTGTATTTTTATTAATAAAATATATAAATTAAAAATATTATTTTTATAATTATAAATTAATTATTTTTATTATTAAAAAGAAAAGAAAAAGAAATATAAGGGCTTTCATTTGCTGATCAATTTACAGCTTGTAGCCAGTACTCAGCTGTCACCTGTCAGTATCATTTTTCGATAGGTCTCTCAATAAAATCTAGTGTACCCAAGAAAATACAAAGTGAAGTGAATCGTTGACTCTTACACTCACATGGGTCACGTTTTATAATATTGCAAAAATTAATTAATGGTGAAAATTGACATATATGCAAAATTCAATTAATTATTAAGTCACACATGCTTGATATTTGTTTTTATTTTAAAATTTAATATGAATTAATTTTGTATATTTTTATATTTATATTCTATTAAATATTATAATTATTTTTAAAATTAAAAAAATATTTAATTTTTTAAATAATATGTACGAATTTATATATAATTAATATATTTTCTTTCAAATTTATCTTAAAAGCAAATATAACTGCAGATTCAAAATTAATCGTTCGTGAACTTGTACGATGGTATAAACTATACATTAGTAAGGAGTTCATAACATAGGTAATTATTTACTTTAACTAATTTATTCTCATAATTATTACACTAAATATAAATTTTTCATAATTTTTTTTAAAATATTATAATTATCTTATTATTATAAATAAATAAATAAATAAATAAATAATTTAATTTTATAATTTTTAAATTACATTTTTATAACTATAAATACTTAGTTTTAATATTTTAAAATATTAAAATATTTATATTAATAATTATAAAATTAAAGCCGAATATTTTTCATAATATTATAACTAATAATAATTAATATCGTTAATTTTCCCAGTGTAACCAAAGAAAAAATCTGATTTTTTAACCAACATGACGTCCCATAAAATCGACCAACTTGATTTTTTTAACAATTTATTAAATTATACAATTTAATTATATCTATAATATAATATATATATATATTATATTATATTTAATATATATAAAATATGATGTTAAATTTATTTTATTTTTAAATATGATTTTTTTAATTTATAACATTAAATATAAACTAAATGTTAGTAAGAAATACTCTATTCCTACAAATTATTCGAAACTCTGGCAGAGAATATTCATCTCGTCTAACGTGAGAATGTTGATATCAAACCTTATCTCATTGACAATTACAATACGTAATATATAAATTATAAGATTAAATTATTAATTTTAATAATTAATAAACTTAACTTATGTAATCTAATAATTATAAGAACAATATACTTATTTTATTAAAAATTAAATAACTTTGAAACTTGTTGTACGTATTAATAATAATAAGGATGAGAATTTTAAACATTAATAATTAAAACTGTAATTATTTATAAAATTTGATATTTTTTTAAAACAATCTTAATTGATAAGATATGATATGAAAATGATTATTGTAATACCGAAATTTAGGTTAACAAAATTGAATATTTATTAATATTATTTATATATATATATAAATATTAAAAAATATATTTTTAATAATAAAATATATAATATTTTAAATAATTAAATATATAATATTTTAAATAATTAAATTAAATTTTATTTATTTTTATTTTTATATATTTTTTATTTTATTTATAAACACGTAAATATATTTAAATTATAAAATAATAAATATGATTAAACTATAAAAAAAACTCATTACCTACTTATAATTATAATTATAAAATAAATATATTTAAAATTAATACAAAATAATTATAATTAACAACTACCCATCCTCATCCAGTCATCCCTACCACCCCATTCTACTAATCGGTAATCTTCTTTCTAAATCTTCTCACACTGAACTTTTAAGACCGTTTAACATTTTGTTAAAAATATATACTAATTAAACAAAAAGTAACTGAGGAAAAATAAATAATATATTTTAAATTTTATAATAACAAAAATAATATTTATTTGTATCAAACTTATATAAAATTTAATATATCATTTTATATCACAATTCATTTTATATTAAATTTAAGTTAAATATTAAATATTATTAGTATATTAATTTTTTATTATTATTTTAATAATGTTATTTTATGTAAAACTAGTCATATTATCATATATAAATTTCAGTCACAAATTTATTAATAAATTTATCTAAAAATAATAACATTAATAAATAATTAAATATTAAATGTATCGAATATCAAAATTGTGATATGTATTTGTACAACTACACACAGAACTACTATTTAGGTTAGCTAGTTACGACCTTTGGAGTTTCTTTTATCCAATTTTTAATAATTATTTGTAAAAAAATTAATAGTATTTATTCCTTTTTTTTATAAAAGTTAAGTACATGTGTTATGAATATTAAATAAACAATAAAATTTGTAAAAAATTAAGAGAAAAAGTAATTAATTAAAAAAATTAACTGTTAAAAGAAATATTAATAATTAAATTAAAATATTAAAATTAAATATTTTAATAAAATTAAAAATTAAAACATCAATATATTAACTATGATCTCGAACCTCGTGACATAATAATTAAATAGCTCAAATTTATTATTATTTTTTCGTAAATACACTATTATCATCGTTAATAATCTAAGTTAAAAAATTTAACAAAATGACTTGAAAATTTAAAATAAAAATCATAATTTTTTTTCTATTTTTTCTTAAATTTTCATAAATATTCTTGTCTAATTTATCATCTAAGATATATGTAATCAACTTTGATTAAAAAGATAATAAAATACTATTCAATTTTGATACTAAGAATACAAATTCATTAACCATGTGCTTCTAGAGTTCTTAATATAACAGACTTTTTTTTTTTGAAAAAATATGTTACCATTAAATTATAAACATAAATTTTAAATTAATATGATATTAATTTTTCTGTAAAAATATCAATTTTCTTATATATTTATAGATGTTTACGTACTATTATATACGGAGAAGAAGAGAAATGTTACGAGAGCTCGATAGAACAAAAATAATGTCTTAATTAATTTTTTTTATAAAGAATGAACATAAAATTATGAAGAAAAAAATAAGCATATATATTTTTACATAGAATGAAAAGACAAACCCATAATTTAAAACATAAAACAAATATAACTTAATTGCATGTGAAAATGAAACAAAAACTTTAACACTGAATTAAATAATGTTTTATTTGAATAGGATAATGACCTTTACATATTTTTTTTTCCTATAAAATAAAAAATTATATTTTTTTTTGCATATTAAAAAATGAGTAAAATATATATAATTTCTTTATAACATACAAAATATATGGAAAAGTATCTCAATATACTATACAATTTAAGTTTATAATTATATAACATAATATTTTTTATATTTTATTTTTGATCATTTAAAATAAAAATATTTTTTTTTACGGTATAAATAAAAATATATTTTTAACGTATTTTTTAAAAGATAAATCCATATAAAAAAAATATGCAAAAGTTTACGCCAGTTATCTATCCCATAGAATCTTGATAAATATATAACTCTGAATCCTACCTCAGCATACCTTCTTGAAATCTTCTTCTTCTTAAAAGGTCGAAGCTCAAATTTAAGATTAATATATATATATATAAATATAAATAAGGGCCTTGTGCATTTTTTTCTTTTTGAATTTCTTGTTGACATGGCTCCGAAGAACGAGGGATCAACCAAAAAGAAAAAGAGCAGAGGAGCTTGGACAGCTGAAGAAGATAGAAAACTCGGTCAGTTTGTTGAGATTCATGGTCCTCGAAGGTGGAAAACTGTGGCCATTAAATCAGGTTATATTAATTACAATAATGAACATGAATATCTATTATTATTATAATCGTAATAATAATAATAATAATAATAATAATAATAATAATAATGAGCTTCAAATATTCTATATATACAGGTTTAAATCGATGTGGGAAGAGTTGCAGATTAAGATGGTTGAATTATTTGAGACCCAATATTAAGAGAGGCAACATTTCTGAGGCTGAAGAGGATTTGATTATTAGGCTTCATAAGCTGCTTGGAAACAGGTTATTAATTAAATAATTAAATTTTTTTATATTTAAAATTTTACATAACAATTAATCTAAATGCTATATGACTTCTAAATTAAATTGAAATATTAATTTGATTTTAATAAAATATGTTACACACTCTTAATTAGTTATTAATTTCAATGTAAATAAATAAATGCAGGTGGTCTTTGATTGCTGGTAGAATACCTGGTCGAACGGACAATGAAATAAAGAATTACTGGAACTCTCATTTGAGCAAAAAAATCAAACACCAAAATCAGGATGAAATGGTCCAATCTTCAACAGTACAAGACGCGATTACGTCCTTAGTACCCTCCAAAAGCTACGAAAATAATTTTATTCTTGATCAACAATTAATAGTTGATGACCGATTAGAGTCTACAATTATGGGAGGATCCTCTATGAATTTGGAGATTAAAGACATTGATTTTGATATTAACGATTTCTTTGACTTTTCGGTAGAATGTTTGGATTGGATCGATTAAATTTTAAACTGCAGGATGAAGAATTATCGCTCTCAAAAAAAGGTGATAATCTAGTGTTAATTATTAATTAGCTTCTCTTTAGTAGTTGAAAAGTATTGTCTTTTTGTACTACGACATCAATAATATTATGTAAAAAAATGTCATTTTTTAAAATAATTTTAATTAATACATGCATAATATAAATGGTATGCATGTATGAAAAAAAGAAAGAAGAAAAAGGGTGATATTAATTATAGCATTTCTTTAAAATAAATTAATAAGTTGATTATGTATTCACTGGTGTGACGAACCTTATGTATTATAATATAAATAATAACTATTCGTTCAGTATTATCTGAAATTAACTGTCTATTTCTTCGTATATGGGCATCATTAAGTAGCTTTGAACAAGTATAATACAGCAGCAATAAAGTAGCTTTACATTGAATTTGGATGTTTTTCAATTTAAATTCACAATTTTTTTTTTTAAATTTAAGTATAGCTAGCTACGCGTGAATTGTTATACTTTTTAATTTTAATTTTTATTTGATTTCTATAGAATATTTAAAATTATTGTGATACAACAACAAATAAATAACTAATTAATTAATTAAACACAAGCTTTTGAGGTCAATTAGATATCCATTATTATAAAAAATCATCATCCAAAATCATACAAAAATATAAAAAATAAATATTATTAATTAAATTCTTAGAGTTTTGAAATTGTTTTTTAATGTACAGATACTCTCTTTGTTTCTCCTAATATGCTCTAAAAAAACATATGTATGATAAAATAAATTCCTCTTGATTTGTATTATGTGTTTTTTATTTGAGATGCTTAACTTAAAATTTTTAAATTTAAAATAAATAAAATATAAAAGCATGACATGTCATTATCTCAAATTGTAAAGATATTTTTGTTTAAAATCATTTTCACATCCAAAATTCAATAATTAAGAGTTATTAGGACTTCAAAACATCACCTTCAATTTTAAAACCATGATAAAATATTATTTATTTTAAGTTTTCTAGAAATTGATCAATATATCTCTTATAAAGTCTAATATATAGTTGCAATTATAAGTAATTTTTAGTTAAATTTTAATTTTTTATATCTTTATGTGAAAAAATATTACCCTTCCTTTTTAAGTTGAGATAATTATAAGTAGAGATAACATTTTAAGCGTGAATAATTAAAATTGAAGCTATTTAAAGAAATTTGATGATTTTTTTTTGAAAATAACATAACCGATAAGACATGATGATTATTATAATATCGAAATTATGATTAAACAAAACCAAATATATACTAATTATATTTTTATATACATATAATTATATTGAAAAATACGCTTTTCATAATAAAATACATAATATTTAAAATAATTATATTAAATTTTATTTATTCTTACTTTTGTATTTTTTTATTTTACTTAAAAATATGTATTAAATAATTTAAAAAATGAAAAATTAATATAAATATTTTAAATAATGTAGTAGAGTAATCATTATGATAAGATTTAATTTATTTAAATTAAATATATTATTGAATAAATATTAAATGATTTGTAATTAATGAATATTATTCAAATATATTAAGAAATGATATGTTATATATGGTTACACCAATCTTAAGTCATTCCTAATCCCAAGTCACATGACAAAACATAAGTTGCTAGCTATCTGTTAATAAAAGTCACAAACGTTTTACACTTGATCTCATATGCTAAAGTGTCATTCATTAATAATTTGTGACCTAAACAATTAAAATTATTTCAAATTGAATCGCCTAATAACGTACTATTTTACGTGTTTAATTGTTGAAGATCAAAAATCTTATGGACTTTCATAATTGTTGTGTTCCTTACCCGATTTTGATGGACAAACACTAATTTTTTCTTCCTCCCTAAAAAACCTAAGCATGTTAATTATTACATATTTATCGATTAAGTGTCATGAATAATATTTATCTTAAAAGGTAGTAAAATTAGTATAGTAATTAATACAAACCATTTTGTTATCCATACACAAATGCAAATTTAGTTACTGTAGGAATCCAAGAAAAATGCAATTCTGTCCAGCTGCAATTGGCCAAATGTTCATGACGCAACATCCTTATCGGTGAAAAGAACATGGAGAACGACAACTTATAATCAGATGGACAAGCACTTGTAAATTCAACTTTTGTGTGACATAAATTGACATAATTAAACACTTCTTTTCTGGCACAAATTTTAAATGATATCTGAGTTTATATTCAATTCTAAAGTTCAAATCTTACCGTATATTTTTGATAACTTATTGCTATTTTTGTTAGTTAGCTTGTAAAATATTATAACTAACAGTTTTATTAATAAAAACAATAATCATGTGTAATTAATTAATTAATTAATTATAGGTATAAAATAAAAAAATTATACATTTTTATTATGATAATGGTAAAATTTATTATCCTTTTTAGATATTACCTTACTTAATTATTATTGAAAAATTATCAAAAACTTTCGTTACATTAATTTATTAAAGATTATGTAATTTAGTCATTTAATTTTAAAAAAAATTAATAAAAAATTAATATTCTCTTAATATTTTTTGACTAATTTTTTTATTAAAATAATATTATTTTTAATCTAAAAAAACATTAATAATCTAAGAGACGTGAAACATGTTTTTTTTTAAAGGTAGCTTTTAAAAAAGTAAATAATGTTGGGGCATGCAGGTTGTTTCTCATACAAAACAGAACATTGGTCGTTTTATCATTGTACAACTGTACCTTGACCCATGGTCATTCGTCGTTTTTTTTGTTTTATATTATTTTTCCTAATTCTTTTGAAGAATCTCATTTCACAAAAACGACATGACGTTTTCCAAAAATAGTTAGTTCAAATTACATTACACCAAGATTTCTTTCTTTCAAAATCTTTCTACTTTATAACCTTATTAGCTAGCCACTTTGAAAATTGAAATTGACGATACCCACAATTATAAAGGAAATTGTTTTTTTTTTTTAAAGAAAACTAATACAACGACCTTTCCTTTCTGTTCCAGTGATTATCATGCATAGTACATAACCACAGAGATTCCTTTGTCCTTGTCGTCCCCACAAGGAAAGAAAAAAATCAATAGCATCAAACAAGACAGTACGAATAATACTACTATATATATTCATCGACAACGTTAAAGCATTATTAAATATAGTGTTCCATATCATAACAAAATTTAATAGTATATGAACGTTTATATTATTTGAATTATTAAATTCTTTGAAATAATTTTAATTAATATAAATTAGATAATATTATTTAATTTATAAAATAATTTGATTCGATCTAATTTCTTGTTTGGTTCGTTTTTAAACAACTATAATGAGAAATAATATAAATTTTTAATATATTATTAAACTGATTTGATTTGTTTTGATTCGATCAATTTAAAAATTAATACAAATCAGATTATATCGTTTAATTTATAAAATCGTTCAAATCGATCTGATTTGGTATGGTCCGAACCGGTTTATAGATACTCTTAATTAAATATATATGTTTTGTAACGTTGTTGGAATAATAAAGATAAATTAATTTAAAAAATATTTTTTTGATTTTTTAAATTAATTATAATAAATAATACAAATTAATTTAAATATTATTAATATTTTTACGTATTTTAATCCTAATTAGACCTAAAATTGGTGGCTAAACATTAATTTAAAATGAAAATTGATACAATTTTTGTAGTAATTTAAGCAAACAAAAAAAAGATAAATATTAATAGTATTCATAATTCAAAAGAGTATTCATTCTATAATATTTAGGTCTATCGGTTATTTATTTATTATTTAATTGATTTTGTTTGTATATTTAATTTCAATAAAAAAATATTAAAAAAACTTAGTTGAGGAAAAAACCAATATCTGTTTGAATAAATTGATGCGGACCTATGGTTGGAGCTAAAAGTCATAACTCATAATATGTATGTATTATGTGAAGTTTTTTTTTTTTTTTCTTCTTCTTTTTAGTTGTGTTATATATATATATATATATATATATTAAATTATTATATGTACTAAATAATTTATTAATTATTAATTAGATAATTTAAGGGATGTTAGATAATAAAATAATTATAATACAATTTATATATTAATAAAAATAATTAAATTGTACCATATATTAAAATATGTATAATTTTTGATAAAAAGTATTTTATTTTTATTTTTGTGTATGTATATGAATATATTACCACAACTACAACTACAACTGCAAGACAGAACAATCATACTTTATTGGACACAATCATATTTATTTCATTGTAAATGTACGGTCAAATTTTTAGACAGAACAAAATAAAAAACTATATTTTTTGTGACAAGAGTTAAAAAATAATAATAAATATTATAAATATTTAAGATATTTTAAATAATATGATATAATTTGTGATATTTTTTTATATGAACTATGATTAAAAACATTAACAAAATTGTGAAGTTCAAAATTTTGTTTTGTTGTGTTTTTTTGTTTGAAAAAATAAAGAATTTTGTTTATTTGTTATATTTTGAAATTTAGATAGCTAAGTATATTATTATGCAATAATATAAATAAGAAAAAAGTACTTTATTTGACCAAGTTGCAGCCCTTTTTATTTATTTTTCGTATATCTATAATATCTTAATTAATTAATAAAATTATTAATAAAAACAAGATTTTAACTTACTATTAAAAATGTATAAAAAAATAAAAAATCATATTTCTTATTAATTAATTAAATAAAATGAGATAAAATAATTTTAAATATTAGTTTTGATTGATATAAATATATATTATATATGAAATATGAATATATGTAAAAAAATATTAGCACAATAAAAAAAATTTATTTTAAATTATCTCATCTCATTTTATTTAAAACATGTGCATAAAATATAAATATATATTGTATATGCAATATAAATATATGAATATATGTAAAAAATATGAGCACAATTGAATTTTTTAAAAATAAAATGAGATGAAATAATTTTTTTAAAAATAAAATGAGATGAAATAATTTTAATTTATAAATTTATTAAAGATATTAAATAAAATATGATATAAAATACGATAAATTATCTAATATATTTATAGATATGTATATAATGTAATTATTTTAAAAAATAATTTAATTGAAAAAAAGAAATTAGGCAAAATATCTTCTCATTCTGAAATCATCCACGTCCATATTTCCATTTCCAAGCACTATGGGACTTGACAATTGATTTTTTTTTATCGAAATGTATTTCATTAAATATCAGAAAAGATAGTATAATAATGTTAGATAGAGCATAATTTAAAAATAAAGATTAAACAACTACAAAAATCAAATTACATTATATTATTAAAGTTATAAAGTTAAGAAGTAATAAGTAGCATGATCACTCCTACTTATTTTTCTTTATCATTATTCCTAGTTTTTCAAACCCTCCACCAAGAAAGAATTAATTTTCTCTATACATCTCCTTCATCAGATTTGTTCTGCCACTCTGTTACTAAAAACTTCAGCCAATCTAGTAAAGATAAATGACCAATGGGAAAAAAAATATCCAAAAGATCCCATAAATTAGCACATCAGTTGCAAAAGAACAATTCAACAGCAAGTATGTATTTTTTAAGTCTTTCGCTTCTTCATAACACAGTGGATAGATTGAATCAATTTAATTGCAGTTCTCTTTTAATCAAATTGTATTTGGTAATAAAAATATTACTTTCACATTTCCAATCAAACATTCTATTATTTCATTTGGTAATTTTAAATTCGGAAGTTTTTTCTAAAAATTCCATCATTTTTTGTACGACTATTTTGGTCAATTAGTTGACCGCCCTAAATTCCATCACTGCCAAAAACCAAAACTATTTTTACCCCACATTAACAAGATAAGAACCCGATTTGTTATAATGTCAATAAAGGATGTGTAAAAATTTATTATCAACGTTAGGAATAGAAGTCATGACACTAATATCATCATGAGTAAAAATATCTTCAAGAAAGTTCAGGTTTCACATCCACTACTCATAAATCAAATCTACAACAAAATTGATATTTAGTTTCTAAGAGATATAGATTTATAGAACGTCATTGTCTTGGAATCCATAATAGAACTCTAGCTTTGTTATCCACTTTAGCTTTATTAACAAGATGCATTGTGTTAAGTTTCACATTGGCTATTGGCTAAGAGTAAGCCAATAGTATTGCTTATAAATCTAGACAACTCTTTAACTTACGAGTTGACGTTTGAGTTCAGAATTAGGACTGAATTTTTAAATCATTATTATCTATTTTAGCTTTCATAAAGGAGCAATTCTTATAATACTTGTATCTTATGATTCAGTCAAACAACGATGATTCACATATTAGCACTCTCTTGAATTTTAAGCATGAAATCACAATGAAAGCAATCTACAATCAAATTAAACTTCACTTGAGTATTAATTCCCATTTTGTAAACTTCATAAGCATTTAGAGAGACTAAATGCTAACGCTGAGTAATCTGTAACTGTTTTAATCTGCTAATCCAGAGTGAATGTAGAATCATATGAAACAAATCATGCCTAATAGGTTTTGGATTCCAAAGTGTTAATGTATATCTAGTAATATATTAATATATATATATATATATATATATGCTAATGTATATCTCTTTACTTCTCGTATATCTATATCTAGTTACTTTAGACATATCTAGTTTACTTGTAACTACTATATAAAGGTACTATGTATATTCATTTATTCACAGAATAGAATACAATCATTAAATATTTCTAACATGGTATCAGAGCCACTATTCTTGTCTTTCTAGCAGTGTTTTCTTTTTTGGTATTATTCAACCCTTATAGCTTCCGCTGTCACAATAGCCGCTGCAATCATTCATCGTTTAACCTCCGACGACTTTCAGCCGTTGTCCTTAGGTTCCGGAATTACAGTGGCCGTTGTTAAGGAATTCCACACCATACAAACAACTGCAATCACCGCCACCGCCGTGCATATTGTTCCAAAAAAAATTCTGCATATACCACTATGATCGGCTCGACCGGATCTACACAACCGTGGAAGTATCACAACCATCGGACACCGCACGCTCCCTCACGCGCCGCACAGTCAATCTGCATGTCGTCAATGCGCCGCCGTCGCCGTTAATCTTAACCCGACGACCTATCTGCAGATACCACTGTGATCGGCTTGATCAGATCTACACAATCGTGTAAGTATCACAGTCATCAGACTTCGTACGCGCTCTCACGCACCGCCAACAGCCACTGCGTGTGGATCTGACGTGCCAAGTCGCCACTGTCTGCTTGTGACGTCATCAGTACTTTGCGTAGGGCTGGCGTCATCATCACTTCCAACTGACGTCACATAATCGATCTAACCGTTGACCGTGCTGACCGTACTACCCATTGACCGTTGACCGGATTGTCTGTTGACCATTGACCGGAATTTGGCAATACAGGTTAACCCTACCCAGTTTTTCGTGTAGATCTCGTTTTTGCAGTCTGTTTTTGCATATTGTGTTTTCAAATGGATAAAAGGATACTTTTGTTTCTTACCCTATCAATACTATATTGGAGGGGACTAAGAATTATTTGTCATGGTCTCAAGCTATGCACAATTTTCTTAAGGGTCGTATGCTCTGGCATTATTGTATTGGTGCAATTAGTATTCCTGATAAAGGAGTAAGTGAAGAAGATGCTATCTTTCTTCGTCGTATGATTGAATGGGATAGTCACAACCACATGATTCTCACATGGATTCAGAATACTTCCATTCCATCCATCTCCAATCTGTTAGGCAGCTTTGATGATGCCAAATTAGCATGGGATATGTTTGCCAAAAGGTACTCCACTACTCACGGATCCATGAAATATCAACTAATAGTTGAAATGCATAAACTACAACAGGGACCAGTGCAATCCATCAATGACTACTTTGATCAACTTTGCTTCCTTTGGGACCAAATTGACCTTTGTGATCCAATTTGGGCATGCTCAATAGATGCTCAACAATATGCTACTATTAGGGATGAATTTCGTCTCTATGAGTTCTTGATGTCACTCCACAAGGACTTTGAGCCAATCCGAGGTTAACTTCTTAATCGTAGTCCTCTTCCCTCTCTTGATACTACTGTAAATGAGTTGGTTAGAGAAGAAGCTCGACTTGCAACCCTTCAAGCCCAAAATAAGCTCAATGTTTTTTTCTATTACTCCTGCTCCTGCCATTGAACAACCTCAGCAATCAGGTGATTCCTCTGGCTTTTACAATCGTTGCAGGCAGAGCAATAAAAGGTTCTGCAATTATTGCAAGCGTCATGACTACACCATTGAGACTTGTTACCGTCGCTACAAATTTACTGTTGTTATTGCTAATACTGAGCCTACTTCGTTGATGCCTTCTAGTTCACCAGAGTCCCAGTCTTCTGAATCCACTATCAACCTCTCCTTCATTGAACTACAGAAGATCATAACTCAGGCTGTTCAAATGGCTGGTAATGCATCTCTTTCCACTACCCTCTCAGTTTTGCCCGGTAAGTCTCAAACTTGGCTTTTTGACTCTACATGTTGCAATCACATGACACCTCACTCTTTTTTATTCTCCAAATATGACCCTACACCACATCCCATTAATAGTCATATAGTTGATGGTTCCACCATTCATGGGAGTAGTCTAGGTTTTGTTTCGACCTCTACCCTTTCTGTTCCTGGGGTTTTCCATGTACCTGACCTATCCTATAATTTATGCTATGTGGGCCAATTAGCTGAACTAGGATATCGCCTTATTTTTGACTATTCTGGGTGTATTGTGCAGGATCCGAGTACGGGGTAAGAGCTTGGGACCGGTCCTAGGGTCGGGCGTATGTTTCCCGTAAACAATCTTCATCTTCCACCTGTTGCACCTGCCTCTATTGCTACTACAACTGCTGCAGTTTCTTCTTTACCTTCTCTCGCACTTTGACATTCTCGTCTTGGTCATGCTACATCCTTTCGGGTACAACAGTTAGCTTCTAAAGGTCTATTGGGTTCTGTGTCCAAAAATAATTTTGATTGTACTTCATGTCAGTTAGGAAAACAGCCAGCTTTACCTTTCAATAATAGTAAAATTATCTCTAATAGTATTTTTGAGTTAATTCATTCTGATGTTTGGGGACCTTCTCCTGTTACTAGTATTGGTTGATCTCAATATTTTCTTGTTTTTATTGATGATTATTCTCGTTATAGTTGGATCTTTCCAATGAAATCTCGTTCTGAAATCTTATCAATATACAGTAACTTTGTAAAAATGGTTGAAACACAATTCTCCAAAATATCAAAACATTTCGATCTGATAATGCTCTTGAATATACTCAAAAAAAATTTCAAACTCTGTTACACTCCTATGGCACTGTACATCATCTAACCTGTCCAGACCCCTCTCAACAAAATGGTCGAGCCGAAAGAAAACTTTGTCATATTCTTGACACTGTTCGTGCTCTTCTTCTCTCTGCCAAAGTTCCTGCCCCATTTTGGGGTGAAGCTTATCTTCATGCTGTTTATGCCATTAATCGTATTCCAAGCGTTGTCATTCATAATCAGAATCCGTATGAGCGCCTTTTTGGATCATCTCTTAACTATCATGACCTTCGCTCATTCGGATCTGTTTGTTTCGTTCTTCTTCAGCCTCATAAACACAAAAAACTTGAGCCTCGATCTAGACTTTGTTGTTTTCTTGGTTATGGTGAAACTCAAAAAGGGTATCGATGTTATGATCCTGTCTCATATCGTCTCCGTGTTTCCCGTAATGTTGTCTTTTGGGAACACCGCTTATTTGTTGAACTTTCTCACTTTTGTTCTTCCCTAACTAATTCAAATGTTTTAGAAATTTTTCCAAATAAGTCTCTTGTTCCTTCTACAGATACTTCTAATTCATCTTTGGACTTCACTATTCAATCTTCAGATATTTTTTATGATTCTCCTAGACAGGTCGTAGAAGAACAGGTTGATAATGAGCTACCTCACCTTGAACATAGGTCCCTTGCTCCTGCTCCGCCTGAAGATCCTTAACAAGACATTCCACCTCTCCATTCAACCCGGGTAAGATACATTCCTACACATTTACTTGACTATCATTGTTACACTGCCCTTGCTACACTCCATGAGCCTCACACCTATCATGAGGCATCTACTAATCTTTCTTGGCAGATTGCAATGAAAGAAGAAATTGATGCATTAACCAAAAACCATACTTGGGATCTTGGTACTCTCCCTCCTAGTCAATCTGTGGTTGGTAGTAAGTGAATCTATAAGATCAAAACTTGCTCTGATGGGTCTATCGATCGCTACAAGGCTCGTCTTGTAGCAAGAGGTTTTACACAAGAGTATGTGATTGATTATGAAGATATTTTTGCTCCAATTGCCCGTATTTCCTCTGTTCGTACCTTTTTAGTTGTTGTCGCTGCTAATAAATGGGACCTTTTTCAGATAAATGTTAAAAATGCATTCCTTAATGGGGATCTGCATTAAGAAGTCTATATGCAACCTCCTCCTGGTCTTTCTGTTGAAACAAATAAGGTTTGTCGCCTTCGACATGCAATTTATGGCCTTAAACAAGCTCCACGAGCATGGTTTGCCAAATTCAGCTCCATCATCCTTCGCTTGGATTACACTGCTAGTCCTTATGATTCTGCCTTATTTCTTTGTCGCAATGATAAAGGCACCATTTTTCTTCTTCTATATGTGGATGATATGATCATAACTAGTGATGACCTCAGTGGCATTCAAGAACTCAAGGATTTTCTTAGTCAGTAGTTTGAGATGAAAGACCTTGGACATTTAAGCTATTTCTTGGGTCTTGAGATCACTCGTTCCACAGATGGTATTTACATTACTCAAGCAAAGTATGCATCTGACCTAATATCTCAAGCTGGACTCACTGACAGCAATACTGTTGACACTCCAGTTGAACTTAATGCACATCTGACACCATCAGAGGGGCGACCATTGTCTAATCCCTCTCTTTATAGACGATTGGTTGACAGTCTGGTTTATCTTACAATTACTCGTCCAGACATCTCTTATGTTGTTCATCAGGTGAGCTAGTATCTGTCTGCTCCACGATCAACTCATTATGCTACTATTCTGCGTATTCTACGATACTTGAAAGGCACTATCTTCCATGGCTTTTTCTACTCAGTTTAGTCTCCTTTAGTACTTCGTGCAGTCTCTGATGCTGATTGGGTAGGAGATCCTACTGATCGTAGGTCCACTACAGGTTATTGCTTTCTCCTTGGTACTTCTTTGATTTCTTGGCGAAGTAAGAAACAAACTTTGTGGCCCACTGCAGTACTGAAGCAGAATATCATGCTCTTGCTGATACCACATCTGAGCTCCTTTGGCTACGATGGATCCTTAAGGATTTCGGTGTGTCCACATCTTCTGCAACTCCCCTTTATTGTGATAATCAGAGTGTCATTCATATTGCTCACAACGATTTCTTCCATGAACGGACTAAACACATCGAGATTGATTGTCACTTTATTCGCTCTTATCTTATCCATGATGCTCTCAAGCCTTTCCCCATTTCCTCCAACGATTAACTTGCAGATATTTTCACCAAGGTACTTCTCAAAGGACGCACTCGTAATTTGGTTGACAACCTCAAGTTGGTCTCACATCCACCTTGAGTTTGAGAGGGGCTGTTAATGTATATCTAGTAATATATTAATATATATATATATCTGCTAATGTATATCTCTTTACTTTTAGCATATCTATATCTAGTTACTTTAGACATATCTAGTTTACTTGTAACTCCTATATAAAGGTACCATGTATATTCATTTATTCGCAGAATATAATATAATCATTAAGTATTTCTAACACAAAGGAAATGCTTTTGTACCATCTTTACATTTATTTTCATCTTTAGATATTTTCTTAATGGAATAGCCATTAAAATCTCCTTTTAACTTTTGAATATCCTTCTCAGCCACTACTAGTGAAAAAACACTCCAATCAAGCACATCGTTCAAAGGAAGAGCAAAGTTATCTGCAATTACCATTGGGACACACTCATAATATATAGCCTCAACAATTCTAGGACTATTCACTTCATAACCCATTGGACATATACAATATTTACTTGATTTCATGTGTTGTATATAAGACATGTTTTTGGCAACATTTTGAGAGGACCATAAATTTTCATGTCTTTATCTCTATTAAGCCAATGTTGTAGAAGCAATGGACGGACTCTGCCGTGCATGTTTCCAACAAAGAAGGCGAGGATTGGGCGTTGTGACACTCTTAAGCCACCCACGTTTCGAAGGGGCTTTCAAGGTGTCTTGATTGCAGTTCTTGATGCTTAACTAATGTGTAAGGACCCTATAAATTTTAATGAATAATCAAAGTTTAGAAGTTGCAGATTGCAAGTTACTTTCAGTTATAACTTCCAAAATCGGTTATGTTTTTTTGAAAACCAATCGCTTATTATGAATCCATAAATGTGGCCACGTTTTTGTTGGCATGACATGAAATAAAGGATGAATTATATAAATGTTATTCATATTTTTATATATTCTTCTATAATTCAATGTATTTATTATTATTATTTTTATAATTTAATCTCTTTATTTTTAAGTTTTTTTTCATACTTTGATACTCTTATTTATTTATAATAATTTAGTTCCTTAATTTTTGTATGTTTCACACTTTAATCTCATTATTATTATTTTTTTTATTTTTTTTAAGTTTGATTTTAAATTGGTCTCAAATTTTGGATCAAATATGAAAAAAATAAAAAATAAAGGGAGTAAATTTTAAAAAATGAAATCCAGGAAATTATAATGTGAAAATTAAAAAAAAATAAATGGTCCAAATCAAAAGAAAGAAATAATAAGAAAAACAAATTGTCTAATTATATAGTTTAGAAATATATTTGTAATAAAGTAAGTAGGTTTGAATTTTTGATAGTTTTATAAAATAAAAAATTCTAAATTAAATTATTATTTTAATTTTCATGATATATACAATACGAACCAACTTACCAAAAATAAGATACTAAAAAAGAATGTGTACATAACCAATCATAAGAAACAACCAGATAATTATGTGTACATACCCAATCATGACAAACAATAAGATTTGAAAAAAGAATGTGTACATACCCAATCATGACAAGCAACAAGGAAATGATCGTGCCCTCGTGTGCGATTCCAAAAAGAATACTTGGCAGCGAGCATGTTCACATAATTCTTGAGGAACATTGACAATGGTTTCAAATTATGTGAGTCAGGCTTATATAATGCCCATGCCAGTTGTCGTGCACTGTATGGTAGATAAAATAAGTGAGCCTTCTCTGAATCCTTTTGTTACAAGCTCTCTGTTTTCTTCTATCAGCTTCAGAAACCATCCTTCTGAAGCATAAATTCCTCTAAGATGAGGCTGGTGAAAAATTGGCTTTTTTCAATCACTATATATGTAAAGTTTAAGTATCATCTCCATCAAATCATAGCTCCTGAATTTCAAAATAAATAGTTAATATTAAAATCATGTCACATAAGACAATGATTTCACACCACTCTAGCTATGCATGTGATATATATATACACCTCTTGAAAACCGAGACATTTCTATATATTGGGGCAAAAAGTTCTGGATCATCAATGACTTGTGGTTCATTCTCAATCTCTTTGTTTGCATACTCAAGTGCCTCGTTTGGTTGCAATGATTTAAGGAATTTCTGAAATATATGGTAAAAATGTATTAGTCTTATTGTCAACATATTCCAATTCAATTTAAATGTATTACTCTTAATGTCAACATAGTACAATTCAATTTAAATTCATAAGTTCAAAAAAAAAAAATTAACTAATTCGTTCATTTAACAAAATAAAATCATAAACGATAACATTTTTATATAATTATAATAATATTATTATGAAATAGAAAATACTATTTTTATAATTTTTTATGTTTTAAAAAATATATAATAAAAATGTATTATTTGAATTAATATTTTTGTTTATAAATAAAATTATAAATATTTTTTAATGTTTTGTTTTATTTTTTAAAATATTAAATTATTAAGGTTATGATTTATTCAGTTTAATTTAATTAAAAATAAACTAATATTGAATGGATTCATACAAATTTTAGATGAATTGAATTAGACTTTAAATCATTTTACTATAAATGATTATACCTGCAAACTATAAGGTATAACTCTAGAAGGAGGAGGAGGAGGAGACATTATATTTGGTCTATTATCAACTTTAGTACTCCTTCTTCTTCTAGATAGAGATTTTCTTTTCCCTTCCTTATCAGATTGAATTGGGGTTGATTGATTCAATTCAATAGGAGAAACTACTACATTGCTCAATTCATTGACAGTCTCACTCAACTTCAATGTAACATTAAAGGGTTCATCATATAAAGCTATTATTGATGGATTGAGTCGTTGATAATTAGGAAGTGTATGCATTTGAAACATAAAACCTGTTGTAGTCAACATCATCCCTACAATAAGAAGTCTTCTCCAACCAACTCTGTATGCAGCAGTGCAACGCCTACATGTTTCTTTCATCATAAAAATTGCGAGGCGTCGCACTAAAATTGCCATTTCAAAACAATCACTCACTAGCATGAAGGCACCATCATATCCCAGATTTTAATCACTTCACTGTGTCACAAGGCCATCCTAAATTAACATATTAAGATATAATACATAATTAGAACTTGATTAATATCAAAGAATGATTACACTTATATATGCCAATGATACGTAACAAAACATTTGTAGAAAATATATGTATGCAAGCGCTTAAACTTTTCAAGAAAGAAAACTAATGAAATAGTGGAGTTTGGTCAAGAAATGATTTACAGACAAAGACATGCCGGTAGATTTAATGGAGGGAAGCAAAGGGTTGGCCGGCCAGCTAGCTCACAACGTAACGGCACTGTTTTATAGTATTTTAACTTTTTAACCAACTGATTATAAATTTAACTTTCAATCTTTTTTATTCTAATTTGAATCTATATATCCGTATATTTATGTATGTTTTGAAGAAATAAATATACAGAAACACGAGGAATGCTAAAGTATTTTTGTAACCGTAATTATAGCATGTGTAAACATTATTTTAAGAAATTAAATTATTTTTTTAGTTTACAAAATAATTTTAATGAAGGTGTGTAAATTTGTAACATTTGTGCATGTCACATGCAACTCACCTTGTTGGCTGTAGTCAAATATTAGTTTTGATTGAGATATAACAATACACTCTATCATATTATTTTTCATTTTTTTCATTCAAACGTGTTCTTTTTTAAAAAAAAAAATTATAGGTTAGTACAATATTTGATCATTTCTTTTATAAATTTAATACATTAGTTACACTTTTTAAAATTGGTATAATGTATGTATCATACGGTTGTAAATTTGGATATTTAAATAATTTCTTGTCAATTTTGACATTTTTAGATCGTAAAAAAACTTAAATTTAATCGAAATGAACTTTAATAGCAATGGGTTGGTAGATGTTTGAAAAGAAAAATATATCAAAAAATTAAAAATAAAATTATTAAAATCATCAAAATAACTTTAAATGACTAAAGTATTCACAAATGTAACAATAATGTGATTAAAATGTGTTATTTTAAAATAAAATAAAATAATAAATATATCTAATTTGTAGAAATAAGAGACTATATGAAAAAAAAAATTGGATATAGCATTCATCGATTCTAACAAATTTACCAAGATTAATTCAATTTAAAATTAATTATCATGACCAAAATTTTAATTTCTTCTTCTTCTTCTTTTCTTTTTCTTACACTTTTTGAAATAAACACTTTTTAACCCTTATATGGTAGGAATATATCTAAATCCTATATTTTTTATTTTGATGTTTTTGTAATTTAAAATGTAAAAATCTTAAGATATGAATAATTAAATTAGATTAAAAATTTATCATTTTATCATTAAGATGTGAAAGATATATAAGTTTTAAATAATAATTTTATATGGTCACATAAGGTTGATGTATTTTAATTCTAACCATGATCATTCTCCACCTAATTATATTTCAAATGATTAACTGCATCCCTAACAAAATTATAATCTATACTTTTGTTCATTATTATTTTCATTATCCCTAAAAATTTGTGCAAAAATTTTATTTGAACCGATTTTTCATGTTATTTTATTTTTGACCTCATATAAAAATATATATTTTCTTTATGGAAAAACATATAAGCATTATATTTTTGAACATACAAAAACATATATATTTTTTATATTATAAGAAAAAATATGTGCATCACATAGAAAGATTAAATATGAAATTCTATCTATAAAAAATTATGTTATACTATTAAACAAAATACATATTATTATGATATTAATGTGTCATTTTTGTTATTATAAATTTTATGATGCTATGTATGTAATTTTTTAGTTAATTTTAACCTTAAATTTATATTAAACCTTTAAATAATATAATTAAGATTGAAAACTATACCTACTTTTTAATTGAAATTTTTGGATTTCACAATTATGAAATAAACATTATAAATAAATTTACATATTTATTGGTAAATTAATTAATATAAAAATTAAAAACTATCATCGATAGAAAAAAAAAAAGATTAGTGCCAGTGTAACTATAGCATCTATGTGTTCAGGAGTTTTCATTGATATTATATATTATATAGATTGTCATGCCAAAGCTTTTCTAAACTCTAAATTTTCATTAAAAAAAATTATTATATAACTGTGATTTAGGATTTATAATAAGATTAAAAAATATTTCAAGTGTAAATTACTTATCTTTAAGTTTATGTTATTATTATTGTTATTGCATATTCTAACGGCTACACTAACGTTGTGCCTATGAAAAAAATCAAATGACTCATCGTGCCACGAATCGTTAAAAAAAAAATGTTATATCATATAACGGGCCGATAGTCGTTACCAAATGCCAATGTCCTATATTTAAATAAACAGAGGCCCAGTATAGAAGCCCAGACTCCATCGTTATAAGGTCTGGTTTCAACCATAAAACCCTAGTTCGTGAATCCCGGCGGAGCATTTCCTGTACGCAGCAATCTTCTGATCCAACAATGGGTATCTCTTCTCTTTATCTTCTTCGCTTGTTATATGTGTACCGTACGTTATGAAAGCATCTGCATGTTTTATTGCTTTTTTATTATTTAAATTTTTCCTTGTTCATTCTGGAATTGTACATGTTTTAGTCCGTTAGTTTATTTTTCGGAGACTTACCTGTTAAGAGTTTATTAATCACCAAAAGTGCTCACTCCCCACATGTATTTATATTCTAACATTCTCCTCGAGTGTTTACTTCTTTACTCATTGGTATAGGAGACTACTAATGACGGCCCTGTTCTTGAAATATTCAACAATTTGGGTTTGCATTTATTTGAACATTGGACCACCTGCACTTTGCCACATTAGAAATGTACTCATATCTCAATAGTTTAAAATTTTGGGAGAATTGGTGGCTAAGACACTCTTATCATGATGTCAAAGTGGGAGGTTCTATGTAAAAAATCATAGTAGGCCATAATGTTGAGTTTATGTAAGATATGTGGTGTGATGCTCATTGTTTGGATTGATAAACCAGGGGCATACAAATATGTATCGGAGATCTGGAGAAAAAAGCAATCCGATGTCATGAGATTCCTACAAAGGGTGAGGTGTTGGGAATATCGCCAACAACCTTCCATTGTCCGAGTCACACGGCCAACACGGCCTGACAAAGCTCGTCGATTGGGATACAAGGCCAAGCAGGTATTCAGCTTCAAAGCTTTCCCAAACAAATTTGACCAGTTTCAATTCTTTATATTCCCTTAAATTAATTGTTGTAGCTATGCTTTTGTTGGTAATGTGCGGACTTCTTTCATGAATCCTCCACTTATGTGCAACTGTGCAGAGTTTTTTTGGAAATATGACTCTGATCAGTGAAAATGATTATATTGCTATTTTCTTAATTATGATTATGTTTCTAAGTTTCTTTTGATGATTAATTCTTTGATTACTGATTTCTCATGGTTTTCTACTGTTGTCATGGTAATCTTTTATTTATTTATTATGTGATTGTGTTATAGGAAAGTTGTGATCCATTATACCTTGCGAATTTTTATTGCAATTGGGGCAGTTTACATGTTGTGTGTTTGCAGTAGTGAACGTTATTACTGCGTGTCGCAGCTGGTTCTTAGTTTTGTGGCAGATGATTCCTTTAAAATCCTCTGAGTTTGCACGGTTTGGTGATTGGATTCTTCTTCAGACCAGCTATGTCAATAATCGTTCACTGACCAAGCTGGTTGTCTTTTTGTTTCTTGCTTTTGTCTCTATCCATTAGAATTAAATTTGTCTGGGTCACCTCATGAGTCTATGTTGTGATAATTTTTTTAAAATCTCCCTTGAATCTTATTTTTTGTTTGGACTTGCATTTGGATTCATATTATTCTTATATTTTTTGGTATAGCCATCTTTTGCTTATATTGTCAAATCATTGCTTGTTTTTGACCTAGGTGGTTTCTTGACAAATTATTTCTCCTTTTCTAGGGTTATGTGGTTTATCGTGTCCGTGTGAGACGTGGTGGTAGGAAGAGACCAGTGCCCAAGGGTATTGTATATGGAAAGCCCACAAATCAGGGTGTTACTCAACTGAAATTCCAGCGTAGCAAGAGGTCTGTTGCTGAGGAACGTGCTGGTAGAAAGTTGGGAGGACTTAGGGTTGTCAATTCCTATTGGCTCAATGAGGTTTTTAATTCATTAATAATTAGCAAAACTTATGCTGCTGATTTTATTTTTTCTTGGATTCTGTTTTCTCTCTCTCTTACAGTGGTATTTTGTTTTGATGAAGGATTCAACATACAAGTACTTTGAGGTAATATTGGTTGACCCTGCTCATAATGCTATTCGTAATGACCCAAGAATCAACTGGATCTGCAATCCTGTACACAAGCATAGAGAGATTCGAGGTCTCACCTCTGCAGGAAAGAAGTACAGGGGTTTACGTGGAAAGGGACATTTATACCACAAGGCACGCCCTTCTCGAAGAGCAACATGGAAGAGAAACAACACTCTCTCCCTTCGTCGTTACCGTTAGATTTGGTGATACTGCCTCTTATATTGGCATCGTTTATGGATATCCTCCAAAGTACCTTTTATTATTGTTTAAGGATATTATCTGATGAAGGAGACTGTAGTAGTTAATTTTGCTCTTGAAGTTTTGGAGATTGGAACAAATGTTCAATTTGAATGATATGCTTTCTAATTTAATATGTAGTCCATCTGCAGTATGTTAGCGATGACTTTGGTGTGTTTTCAATCAGTCACATTTTGTGCAAATCCTAGTCTGCATGCCCATTTGAGCATACGTCTAAATTCAAAATTTCTCAGGTCATATTTTGTTAACAGTTATAAAGAATGATTCATGTTATTTGTCTGTTTATGTTTGATTTGATTGTTAATTTAAAATGTAATGAAAAGTATACTAAATAAAGTGAAAATGTTTATCTCTTTATCCATAAGTTAGAATACTATAATTTTTTTTATCTAATTATTTATTATTTTTTCTTGTTTAAAACTTATGGAAAAAAATTACTTTTTTATTTTTTTATTTAAGATTTTATAAACTTTATTTTAATATTTTTCTTTATTTTGCTTTTATTTGTTCAAATATATTAACAGAAATTTTGTTTTCATTAAATTCAATTTTTATATTTACGTGCATTATGTTTTTATTTTACAACTAAACATGAATTTATAAGTTTTGGTTTCTGCTGGTTGAGATTTGTTCTTTCTTTGCATCTTCATTGTCTAATCTCGTAGATCTACCGAGGGCTCATCAGAGAGTAAGATCCTGAAATCCCACCTTGAGTCATGTACATATTTATCACTAAAGGTTTCCATCATAAGCAGAAGCAAACTAACAAGCTATTGATTATGAGTGCAATTCTTTGAAATGCATTTTGTCATTATTCTGTAGATATTTTTGATGATCAAAATAGGCAAAACAAAAACAATAAACCACCAAACTCATCAATTTACTACTTCATCGATGGTAACAAAGCGGCTCTTCTCGATAGAAAGTTGAGCTGCAACTCCCATTGCAACTGAAATCAGTCCATCTTGCAGATCAACAGCAGGAGCTATTTCGCCTTTTGCTCTAATTGCAGTCAAGAAATTAAGATGTTCCAAATAACTAGATCCATGATGAAGTCCATCATATCTGATTAAAAGAATTTGATTGACATAATAAGTAATCAGCTGGACAAAGTGAGAGTTAATGAAATATTTGAAGGTCAGAGAAACCCACTTGATTCGACCATCCTCGGCCTTCACTGTTTCAACCCCGTTTCTCCCAGCTAGTCGAGTACCAAACTGGACTACATTCTCCGGTACAAAGGCCTCCCCCTGTAAAATTTATAGCATAAAGCAAGAAATCAGAACAAAGTGCACGTTTAAGATGATAATCGAGAGAGACATTACCTTCCCTATTTCACCAACAACGGATATTTCTTGCTCATTTTTACTTCCTTCGGCAAACATACAAAGATCAAGCATCCCACGAGTACCGTTGTCAAATTCAACAATAACGTATGCATTATCAATTATATCGGGTACCTGAATCAATGTTTTTGTATGCAAAAGCATACACAGTTATATTCAAACTTTCTGATGTTTTACTCAAAACTAATAATATATGCAAAGCAATCAAACAAATTCTGTATAATACTCTCATATTCCAATTTGCTTGTTATCTTCTCAACAAATACCCCTCTTCTCAATCAACCGTAGAATCCTCTGTCATTTCACTAAACATGACTTCAATGCTAAATTTCTATGCCGATCAAATTCCAACAGAAATAACCCAACGTTACTAATTCTTTTGTTTTCACGTAAATAAGCTCTTGATCATTATTGCTAACATAAAAACATGATATTTACTATATTGTTCTCAAAGAAGCTTTGGGTGAGTAATTGTGATCTTTGATGATTTTTTCTTCGACAAATAAAAGCATCATCGGTTCAACTCACATCATTTCAAAAGCCGACCAAGAATTTCTTTCAACTATTGTCAAATTTGAAGCTTACCTTTCCATCGTACATTTCATCCTTGTGATTTACATCAATTCCACCAGAAGCCATAACACGAATAGGATTTGCAGCTGCAAAAAGCCTCATTAGATCAAAGAAGTGGCAGCACTTCTCTACCAATGTACCCCCAGAGTTAAGATTGAACCGGTTCCAATTATTTACCTATAAAAAAGCATGTAAATAAACAACATAGATACAAAGATTCCTATTTCTTGTGCTTAGTTAAAAGTGCTTTAATAAGAAGGTGCTTTCAGCAAGAAGCACATAACTTGTGCGTTTGTTAGAAAACACAGATTGTGCTTCCTGTCTTCCTGATCCTAAATGTACTTCTCACAGATTTATTTCCTGTTTGGTTTAAAAGCTTTTTTTTTTGTTCCTCCCTTTACTGGGTCTCAAAAAGCAAACATAGCCTAACAATAAGATTAGAAACTGAGTTTCATATAATATACCTTGACTAAGAAAGGGAACCTATGTTCCCTAATGGCCACCATCTTAACATCTCCAAGACTACCACCCTTGACAATATCTATGAGTTTAGCAACTGGTGGCATATATCTGTACTCCAATCCAACTTGGACTAGCATGTCCTTTCTTTTTCTAGCAGCATTTACGACCTCTTTGCAATGAGCTATTGTAGTACACAATGGCTTTTCTACAAGCACATGGTGGGGTTTTGGGTGGTTGAGTATATCCATTAAAATTTGATAATGAGTCATGTTTGGTGTTGACACAACCAATACATCACAAATCCCACTTTCTAATAGCTCCTTGTGTCCTGTAAAAACCTTTATGAAACAACCCATTTCTCATAAACTGCATATCTGGTGTTTGTTAAAATGATTTAGGGGAGGAGAGGGGGAGGGGAATTGGATTCAAAGCCTAAGCTAAGTCAAGATGACCTAACAAGAGGTTATATATAAGCAACCAAGTTTAAACGAAAACAGAATGAAATGTAGAGTTGTTGGACAAAACCTTAATGGGCCAATTGAAAGACTGAGCTAAGTCAAGAGCGAGCTGTTGAGAAGGGACATGTGGGTCAGCAATGGCTACTACAGATACACCTTCGTTTCGAAGATGATGCAAATTGAGGAGGTGCTCTCGACCCATCATTCCCACCCCTATGATTCCATACTTCAAAGTTTCAGCAGCAACCGCCATGGTTCAGATTTAGAGCTTGCTTCAGATTTGTGATAATCAGTTGCTGATAACTAGTTGAAGAGGCAAGTAGTGTTGATTGGATTTTAGCGCTTTAGATCTTATCCTATTGTGACTTGCCCCTATAGCTTTTAAAAATGCTTTTATTTTCACGTAATGTTAATGTGAAAATAAAACAATTTTTTTCGTCGATATATTAAGTTGGATTAGTTTTAGAACGTTGTTTCATTCAAGATATTAAAATATGATTTTTATGAAATTGTTAAAAATATTAAATATTAATATATTTGGCGTAACTTCGAAAACAATTATGAAAATTTTGTTAAAATTATGTAATTTTTTATAAATTTTAAAAAACATTAAAATATTTATTTAGTTATATTTTAAATTAATTTTTTATTTAATAAAAAATATATTTATGTCAAATTATTATTGTAGGTATAGCCTAATGTATATAATTGTTTTTAAAGAAAAAATATGTTTTCTTATAATTTTAATATAATTGTAATTTATAAAACTATTCTTCGTTTAATACATATATTTTTAAATATTTATAATATTTGTATTAATTAAAAAGTTTACAATTAATTAAAAAAATTAAAATATTATAGAATAATTAATTAAAAAATTTAAAATAAATAATTAAATTGTAGACAGTAGATTGTTACATTAAAGATAGTTTAGTTAATAAAGTTTGGAACTCGTATATTTGGTATTTCTAATGAATAGTAAAATGAAAAAAAAATAGTTATTAATTTTAAGGCACATTTTAAACAATAAAAAAAATATTATTTATTAATGATATATTTTATTGATTTTTAAATCCTAAATCTTAAATTAATTAGATTTAAAGTTATTTTAATCTTTTTAATATATATGTGTATGTTTTTTTATTTTTTAATCTGTTCGTTTTAATTATTAAATATATTATTTTTATTGTTAGGTGTAAATATTCACTATATTAAGTTTTTATTCCTAGTTAATGTATTGATATATTTCATGTATCATGTTGTTAAAAATGTTTTATTTTAATACACAAGTTCAATTATTGATATTCTTTTTAATTATTTTGATCAAAGAGTAAATTGGACAAGAATATTTTTTAAAAATTAATAGAAAAAAAGAGTACAATTATATTTTTTGTTAGATAAAAAATTAATAGTATGATTTTTTATTCTAAATTTTTAAACTCGGGTTATTTATAATAATAATGATGTATTAATACAAAAAATTAACAATAAATTTATATTATAGTTATTGTTATACAAGTGTGGATATCTTAGTTAATGTAATTATTTTTCATGTAATATGTTATTAAAATTATCTTTTTTGATACAATATTTTAATCATTAATACATCTTTTACCTATTAAATCATTATTATTTTGCTATAAATTTTTTTTAAATTTTTACACATGTTATTATTTAATTTGAAAAAATAAATACTAATAATTTAATTAATATATAAAAAATAATATTTAATAAGATAAATCGAAAAGAGTATTAATAACTAAATTAGATATTAAAATTTAACTTTCTAATAATATGTACATAAATAATATAAATATATTATTCATTTTATTATAAATTTTAAATATATTATTTTATAGGATAATTTTTCTTAGATATTTAGTTGTTCAAGTGTAATTTTGCTAAAAGTTGATACATATTTTGTCTTCTATAAAATTGTGTTTTTGTTTTTAAATCAAATCGTATTTGGATGGAATATGGTACAGATTCATTCTCTAGCTGTTTTTTTTCTTTTCCTTTTTCTCGTTGATATATTTAGTTGTATTAGTTTTAGAACGTCGATTCAGTCAAGAAATTAAAATATATTTTTTACGAAATTGTTGTAAATATTAAATATTAACATACCTGACGTAAAATTTGAAAAAAGTTATAAAATTTTAATATCATTATAACACAACAAAATAATTATTCATTTATATTTTAAATTAATTTTTTATTTAATAAAAAAAATATTATAAATTTATATGTAACATTATTATTATAAATATAATCGAACCAAGTATTCAAAAATAATCTACATTTAATATACATATTTTTAAATATTTATAATATTTATTTATATTTTTAAAATATTATAAAATAATTAGTTAAAAAAATTTAAATAAACAAATAGATTATTCAATTAGGAGTTGCTACCTTATATATAGCCTATTTAATGAATTTTGGGACTTATATATATGTGTATTTATAATTAAGAGTAAGACAGATAAAAATAATAAGTCGTTAATTAGAAGATATATTTTAAACAATAATAAATTTTTTGACTTATTAATAATATTTTTTTATTCATAGTTAAACCTTAAATCAATTAAATTTAAAATTATTTTAATATTTATAATATATATATATATATATATATTGTTAATTTTAACTATTAAATAAGTTCCTTATATATTTTTTATTATATTTGATATTTTATTTTTAATTAATGTATTGATACCTTTTATGTCTTGTGTTATTAAAAATGTTTTATTTTAATACACAAATTCAATTATTGATATTTCTTTTAATTATTTTGAATAGTTTTTTTACCTTTTTTATCAAAGAGTACAATGAACAAAGACATTTTTTAAAATTTAAGAGAAAAAAGAGTTAGAATCATATTTTCCTCTATATAAAAATATTTGAATAGAATATGATTTTTTTGCATTTATATGAATTGC
This sequence comes from Hippophae tibetana, assembly GCA_037013495.1. Lineage (NCBI taxonomy): Eukaryota > Viridiplantae > Streptophyta > Magnoliopsida > Rosales > Elaeagnaceae > Hippophae > Hippophae tibetana. Next base: position 85,488,072 of record CM072807.1, read on the forward strand.
ATTTTTCTTGATTTTTATATCTTTTTGTTAAATTTTTAAACTTAAATGATTTATAATAATATATTAACACAAAAATAACCAATAAACTTGAATTATTATATGAGGTTTGATACCCTAGTTAATGTACTAATTTTTTATACCATATGTTATTAAAATGTTTTATTTTAATACCTTATTTACTTTTTTTTGTATTTTTTTAGTCATTAAATTATTACATTTTTACTATTTATTTTTTTATTTTTCTTAAATTTTCACAAATATCTTTATCTAATTTAACAAAAATGAATAACAATATTCAAATTATGATATTAAAATGAAATGTTTAATACATAAGACATAAAAATATTAATAATTAAATTGATTACTAAAACATAAACTTATAATAGCAATGAATAATACAAATCATTATTCATGTTATTATTGGGTGAATCCTTATTAAAATTATAAATTATGTTTCACTATTAAAAATACATCTTTAGAGATCGGGGAAAAGGGGTATAGATGGTATTAACCTATTTTGGATCTCATTAACCAAACGTAAGAATTTTTTTTATTGATCTATACACATATTTTATAAAATAAAATAACACATTAAAAATTTATAAAAATAAAAATATTATATTTTATATTTAATTTATATACAATTTAATTACGTAATATAATTTTTTCATACATAAATTTTTATTTTTAACTTATACGAAAAAAATGTTAGTTTAATTTTCATTCCAACGCGAATGAATATATATTTTTTAATGTTATAAAAAAATATATTTTATTGAGAAAATTAAAATAAAATTATATTAAATAATTAATTTATTTATACACCTTAGTATATATATTTTTTATTAAAAAAATTCTACTCATTATTACACATTAAATATACTTTAAATTGAATATTATTATAAATATATTAAATATTAAATATTATCTAATTAATTATCTTTATAATCTTTCACGGATATTTACTTATTCAAGTGTGCTTTTGCTAAAAGTTGAGAAAGATTTTTTCATTCCCCCACTAAAGTTGATACAGGTTTTGTCTACTATAAATTTTTATTTTGTTTTTTAAATAAAATGGTATTTGAATGTAATATGGCTGCTTGTTTATAAATGTAAAATCTACCTTTAATATAGAGGATTATTGAAAAAAAGAAAAAGTTATCGGGCCGGACCAGAAGTTAGCCCAGTCAATAACGGGCCGGTTGAAAAACCGAAGCTACAAAATCATACGCCGGAAAGTCACTGTGACAAGATCAGTTCCCGGCGAACTTGACAGTCCAAAGAAAATGAAATTTAGGGTTTCAAATACATTCCCAATATTGCCGTACTCTGCGCACCTCAGTTATTCACAAACTAGGCGTCGCGGTTTCACATCGTTCTTCAAAAAGCTCAAAACATCTTCTCAAGCTCGAGCTTCTTTCAATGGAAAAAGTAACAGTTCACAAGGTTAGTCTCTCCCTTCTCCAGATTTTCTCACCTTGGATTTTATAGCTTTCACATCTCCATGTGTTATTTTTTCCTAGAAAATTGGCCAGAAAGTAGAGAACTTTTGATTGTAAGTTTCTAACAAGCTGTAGCTGATGTGTTCCTTACTGTCAAGTTTAGAACTATTCAATCATAATGACATGAAAATTTTCCTTCTCAATTTTTTTTACCATTCATATATAAGGAATTGAATGCTACTTTCAAATTTCTGAGACTCTTTGCATTTTTGTGTAGGTGATTATTTTCTTGTGCCTGGTGCAACAGTGGCAACCTTACTTATGCTTGGTGTTCTACATGCTCGTCGAATGTATGATGACAAGAAGGTATTCGAGAATGAAAACATTTTCCTTCTAAAGTGAAAGAATAGCATTCACGATTTAATCACTGACTAAACTATGCATTAAATCATTTGTGTTGATCCCGGAAAGACTGTTGGGGGGAGGCATTGGCGGAATTACACGGTAGCTGGGGCGTAGGAGGGGCATCGGCCCTCTTAAATCCTCATAACAAACTTTTTAAGTGTAATATTTATGAAATTGTAGACAAATTACATGCATAAAATGGATCTATGCTCCTCTAGATTTTCATTTTTAAATTTTTATCACTCAAAAACATACTACAGATTTAATAATTTAAACGTATTTATACCAAAATGAGATATATCATATACATAACATATTTTTTCTATAAGAAATAAGTAGTTACTGAAAAACTAATAATAATATATATATTTATACTATTTATCTGATATCTCTCTCGAATTAAAATCCTAGATCCATCACTGGGTGAAGAGGAGGGTTAGTTACATAGTTTAAATCCTAGAAATTGAATCTAGAGTTTGATTGCAGTCTTATCTAATCAGCTCCATGCGATGTAACATTAGTAAATGCAGCAAATTTTTAATGTGTGATCTGGTTGTGAGCAACTTGAAGAAATACTAGAGTAGTTATTGCCTGAACTGTTTGTCTTAAGGATCTTATTCAAATGATCTACTATGATATTTCTTTGTAGCAGTTACACAGCTTGTTTGTTTCTTCTATGTAATGAAATGTGATGTAACAAAAAGAACCTGTTATTTGCATTCTTTCTGTACTGACGGATCTGGCCAGTGAGTCCACAAGGATGTGTGAGACACTCGCCTACATGTATCAATGTATTTTTTCTTTTTCTTTTTCTGTTTCTTCTATTTATATGTATGTATGTTACTCCGTTATGTGAGATAGATATAACGTGTTAATTACTATCTGGTTTTCATCTTCTTGCTAATTAAATGTTAATTTTATGGCTCTATTATTCATAATATTAACTTAATATAATTTCTTTGATTCTTCAAATTCTAAGTTTCTATCCACATTGGCAATAGGTTGAGGAGGCTAGGGAGAAAGGTTTTGAATCTGAATTTGAACCCGATATGAAGGTAACATTTCAATATTGAACCTCTTGAGTATTATTAATCTTACTACATATCTGTTAATCTCTTGTTGCTGACTTCAGGCCACTTTTCTAAGATTACTACCATTGCGCTCCATTTCCAGATGTTGGGGCTACTTGACAAGTGTGGTGAGTTTTCTTTTTATCCTACGGGAAGATAACCTCAATCTACATTAACATGGGAGTTCTAATTACCAGAGATTCAAAATGTAAGATGAAAGAAACAAAATGGTTTCATATATTAACCTCTGTATCTATTACTTTTCCAAAATATATAATAGTTATGGAAAATGAGATTCCATGCAACTTGCTAGGTTCATCTCATTTTCTTATATGACTAATTTTGGATTATGCATGTTACATCCGCTTCACTTTTCAAACTGATCTTTTATCTTTGAAATCTCTCTCTCTTTGGTTTTCTTTATTATCCTTTTCTTAGTGAGTGTGCTACTATACTTATTCCTCTGCAAATGTTTGGTTCTAGAAATTAATGTTATTTGTGCATGACTTTACCCTCTTGAATAAAATACTTTTAGGAACTTCCAGTTTCACTGCGACCTTACGTTTACAGAGCATGGGCTCGGGCATTCCATTCAAGTACGGCTCTTTAGACTATTTATATTTTCTTAATTTTTTCTGTGTTTATATTGCTTTATTCTTTGATGATATACTGCCTTTTTGTTTTTATGCTTAATGGATAAAAGCTGTAATATCTTTTAAAATAACATTGACTCAGACTTAGAAGAAGCAGCTTTGCCTTTGGAAGAATATGCTTCTTTAAGAGATTTTTTCATTCGTGCCTTGAAAGAAGGTTGCAGGCCTATTGACTCTGATCCACAATGCCTGGTAACTGGTAACCAGCTTTTTAAACATCTTGATAATTTACTCTTTCAGTCTGAAGCATGACTAACAATTTCATGACCCGGATATCTATGTTTGATGTGATTAAAGGTTAGTCCTGTGGATGGTACTATCTTGAGATATGGAGAGCTGAAAGGAGCAGGGGCTTTGATAGAGCAAGTCAAAGGATTTTCATATTCTGTTTCTGCTCTTCTTGGTGCAAACTCATGCCTTCCAATGGTGGTCCAAGAGGACATGATTGAAGATAGTAGTGAAACAGAAAATACTTCTAAAGAGAAGAATAAGAAGTCATGGTGGAGAGTTTCACTGGCTTCTCCTAAAGTTTGGGAACCTTTATCAACCCGGTATTGATATCAAATTCTAACGTTTGAGTCTTCCTCCTCCAATCTTTGACGTTAGGTCGTAGCAAATGTACATTGTACACAAATGCACATAGCAACAATTTAGAGAGTTTGAAAAGAAAAAAAAATCCCCCCCCAAACAAAAAAAAAAGGAAACCCAAAGGCTCGAATTATTGGTAAAAGAAATAGTATTTTGTTGAAAGACTGACTGAATAGAAGCAGTACTTGATTTGTAGCATCATATCATTACATCATCCAACTATTCCATTATATTATCCTTTTTTGTGTAATTTTCTGCTTTTTTTCCCTGGTCAATTTTATGTAATTAAAGGTAGCTTATAGTTATATGTATGAATGTTGTTTTTGATTGCTATGTAGCTTTTCCTTGCGTACAGAAGTTTTATGGTCTTTGCTTTGTGTTGCTTATGCCTCAGTCTTATCAAAATATGCCTTAATCTTGGCAAAATGTAGCCAGAGTGGAACGCATGATGCAATGTATTGATTTGGTTATTTGTGTTAACAGCAGTCCTATGAAAGGTCTATTCTACTGTGTAATCTATCTAAAGCCTGGAGACTATCATCGCATACACTCACCAGTTGATTGGAAAGTTCTTGTTCGGAGGCATTTTTCAGGTACAGTTTTTGCATAGCTGGTTTGTTGAGCACACCACAATCTTTTTTTTTTTCCTAAAATGGTTCTCTGAATTTAATATGAATTCTCCATGTATGCCGTTTGTTAATATAAAAGAAAAGGATAAAAGAAGAGGGCCATGGAAGAGTAGATACAAGAAGTTAAAATTCAAAGCAGAAAATGTGTGGCTTGAATATATTTTGGTACAAATCATTATGAATGTTGTTTACTTTGCAGGTAACCTATTTCCTGTGAACGAACGTGCTGCAAGAACTATCAGAAATCTTTATGTTGAGAATGAAAGGGTAATTCCACTTTTTTTTAACATAGCATAGCATGCAGTGGTCTATGTTAGTGATCATTGATGTTTATTCCTCACATTTTCTTTTTCCCCACTTTTTAGTGTAATTTTATAAAATGATTGTCTGTGTAATATTTTTGTATCAATGGATAAGGAATAAGAGAATGTGAAAATTTAGAAGGAATAAATTGACTTCTGATCCAAAATCAGAGTTACTTTTAGTACATAGTATCTACATATCTGAATGACACCTAGATTCCTCATACAAGTATTTTAATTAACATAGATTATAAGGGACAGTGATAAAGGTCTATCAAAAGATGCTGAAACTCTCAGCATCACTGAAAATACCCTTTTTCATTGTAAATGTTTTCTCTGACTCACAATGCACTGATTGTCAAAAGTTTAAAAGTGTTTGGATGGGAGGCTTGGTTGTGCCTTTTGTTTTATGTTCCTTGTTGAGAACATGACATGACAGATTGTCTTTATGGTTCTTCATTTGTGACCAGATTGTGCTTGAAGGTCTATGGCAAGAAGGGTTTATGGCAATAGCTGCGGTTGGTGCAACAAATATTGGCTCAGTAAAGGTTAGCTAGCTTTTACAGATGCAGAACAAGCATGGATGCCTGCATGGCTGCATTAAGGATTTATTGTGTCCTGACTCCTCACTGACGTGGTTTTCGGTACATGGCAGCTTTTTATTGAACCAGAACTCAGGACAAACCAGCCAAGAAAAAAATTATTACATTCAGAACCTCCAGATGAAAGACTTTACGAACCTGAAGGAGTTGGTATTACACTCAAGAAAGGGGATGAGGTCAGAGAGACATTTCTTTTTCTTTGAAAAAAATTTATGATTAATGTCTCAAATCAATTGTGGTGCCTAATTAATTGATAGTAACAAAAATGGTAATAGAAATTATTCTTGATTTTAAAGTATTCTTGTATGTTTTTTACTGTTAATTTAAAATATAATATAAAGATCTTACATCTATCAAAAATATGTTAAATGTTATATTTTTATCATATATTTGTATAATCATTTATTATTTTTCTCATTTTATCTTATTTAAAAATTAAAATAAATATTTTTACTTTATTTATAATTTTATAAATTTTATTTTAATATTTATTATTATTTTAATTTTTCTGTTTAAACAAACTTAGTAATAATAGTATTGTTTTCATTTAATTCAATTTCTATTAACATTTTTCAGTGCTTATAACATAAAATTATGTTGTAAGTAGTTGGACGTTGATTCATTGTAATGTTTCTGTACTTGTGGTTAGGTGGGTGCTTTCAACATGGGATCAACAGTCGTGCTTGTGTTCCAAGCTCCTGTGAAAATTGAGTCATCAGAATTCAAGTTTTCTGTCAAAAGAGGGGATAGAATCCGCGTTGGAGAAGCCTTGGGAAGGTGGCCTGATGCCTAGACACTAATGTATACATGACGTCATTAACCCAGCTCCATTTTTGTACTCCAACGGTTCCTTTACTTCTAGATGGTATTCAATTTGTTAAGATGATACTACCAATTAATCAACTTAATTATTCGTTCGACAAGTACGAATAAAACTATCATTAAAAAAATATTTTATATCATCTACGAGAATAAATTTTCTTCTTTTATATATATTAATTTTTGACTGATGATTCAAATAAACTTGACAAGTATAATACTTTATTTTATAAAATTAAATAAAAAATTAAGTTTTTAAATATAATTTTTTTAAATATTTAAGTAATTTTTTACTTTAATAATGAATAAATATATAATAATAATTAATTTATGTGTAATAAAATTTAAATATAATATAGATATTAGTGATTTATTATAATATTTATAATATTTAAGTAATTTTATTTAATAAATAAGTCAAATTTATTTAAAAAGTTAATCTTAAAGACTTGATTTGATTGAATTTAAAAAATATTTTTGTTTAAAAATAATTTATATTAATTAATTGTTTTTTTTAATTGATAAGTGATTTGATCAAATATTTATCAAATGAATAATTATTAATTATATGAACATTTAATAAAAATATGATGTATTCGTAATTGAATTGTTTTAGCACTCATTAAATGAATAATTATTAACTATATGAATTATCACTCTTAATATAATAAAATTAATTATATTATACAAAATAATTATTCATAAAAATGTATTTTTTTATTTGGAAATTCAATACAAAATATGATATCTTCGCAAGTGAATTAATTGAACACTTATTAAATATATAATCATTGATTATCACTCTTAATGTAATAAAAACAATTGTATTATACAAAATAATTATTCATATAAAATATATTTATTACATAGATATTTTGATATTTATTAGTATAAAAAATAAAATAAAAAATACTAGACGTAAACTAAATATTAGCATTATATATATATATATATATTAAAATAATGTTTATATACTTAGGGTTTAACCTCACATAAATAGTATTGATAAATTATAATAACTTTTTAATGAAACTATTTAAATATATATATTAATAAATATATAAATTTAAATTAATGAATAATTTCTAAAATCATGAAAATATTTAAAATTTGAGATCATTTTATAAAATTATTTGTATTTTAAAAAATCATATATATAGTGTTATACGGTTACTGATGAGTATGGTTTGACCTATTGTATTTAATAAAAAATATGATTTTAGTAATTATTTTGTGATATAATGTTTTTTTAAAATTATATAAAATATTACCCTTAAAATTTATAACAAAATAATATTGAACGATGTTAAATAATAAACATATCGATGACTATAATTTAACTTGATTGATAGACGACGTTGAATTAAACTTTTTTTAATAATAAAAATATACGAGTTAATAAAAAAATCTATTTTTGTATTTTTAAGTGTTATAATTTTATTTTTCTTCCCCAAATTGAGATTTTAACTTGGCTCGTAAAGATAAGTGGATCAACACTAGTAAGTAGTAGGTCTTATGTTGACGTAGGACGGAATCACAAATGTATCAATAATATGAAAGCTCTTAAAAATAAGAAAAATATTGGCAACGTTTGGACTAGTCAGACTCGGTGTCTAACAAGAGACATTCGTATTTGTGTTATGAAATAAACATAATGAAATTATTATATATGCAAGCATTCTAACAAATATAAAGTAAGATCAAGATATTTCTATATCTTATGAATAAGATGATTTTAACTTACAAACAGAAGAAATAAGAACTATTCTTACAACATTAAGAATAAGAGAAAAAGAAAAAAAATTAACTTATTTAATATTACTAAGTTGATTATTTTTTAGAATGTCTTATATAAGCATAGGACCTAGTTATTTATGGTTGAAAAATCCCTATAAGAGTTCATAATTTTTTTTACGTAAGACTCTAGTAATACAAATAAAAAAGAACTTTAAATAAATATTTCTACATAAGACTAGTAGTACATATGAAATGTAATTATAAAAAAAAAATAAACTTACTCTAGTAGAACTCTAAACAAAAACTCTAGAAAAAATAAACTATTTCCTTTTTCTTCCTATATCTATTTGGTATTAATCCTCTTCACTTATTTTAAATTCGTCCAGATTTTTCTTCTAGATATAGTAGTTCATACGAGTGATAGTCAAAAATATCTCATACATGTTGTTCATATGGCCATATCATTAGGTAAGTCCACTATGTATGCATTATCACTGATTATTTTCAATATTCGACATGACACATATTTCTTATCCTTTAACTTGTTGTATGTGCCAATAAAAAAATGTTATTTTTGCAAAATATTATCATTATGTCTACTACTCGATAAAAAAAATTGTGCTTGTCAACTGTTGCTTTATAAGGCATTGGATTCTGTAAGCTTTTGTTTTACTTCTAAATAAATAGTTTGAATCTTATTTGCTATTTTTTAAGCAACCTTGTTCTCCTATGAATCCTTGGATGGTTAACCAAATCCAATATATGTTTTAGAACTTTCATATATACAATCTCAAATGGGGTCTTGCTAGTTAACTATACATAGGCAAACTCAACCTATGCAAGAGTGAGGCCCAATTGCTTTGGTTTGTTGCTACAGAGATAGCGAATCATGTTACCAAGTGTTTGGTTCATTAGTTCTATTTGACCATCAATTTAAGGATGTACAGTGCTACTGAAGTTAAGTGATGTATTAAAACGTATCCATACTATTCTCTAAAAATGAGAAAGAAACTTTATATCTCAATCTAAAGTAATTGACCGTGGAACTCTATGTAGACGAACAATCTCTTTGAAAGAGTTTTACAATATTTGATGCATCTGTAGTTTGGCGACATATGATAAAATGTGTTATTTTGGAAAACCTATTAAGAACATATGTGTTCTTAAGATATTTAAATCCTATAACTTCAGTGCTGAAAGTGACCAATAGAATTGCTTTATGGCTAAATGTATCAACCACTTTGTTATGTTGACCAGACTAATGTTTTAGAACAAAAGGAAATTTTTGTAGGTAGATAATCCACTTGGCATGTGTCTGGGCTTAGTTTGACATGATAAACTTCAATACCTCATGATCAATGAACAAAATGAAACTCCTTTAGAATGAGATAATGTTCACAATATTTCAAAGTGAAATACTACATAGAACTTAAGTTCATATGTAGTCCACTTTCGTCATGCTTCATTGAACTTTTCACTAAAGTAAGACGCAATTGACCTTCTTAAGATAGAACATATTCAATTCATACTACCGAGGCATCACACTTCACTTGAAAGATCTCATTAAAGTCTAACAATTTTAACACTGGTCTAAAAATCAGCTTCTCTCTCAGTAACTGGAAACCTTTTTTCAACTTCTTCTCTCCAATTGAACTTTCCTTTCTTTAAACATTCAGTAATTAGAACAACAATAGTGTTGAAGTTCTTAATGAACCTTCGATAGAAGGTTGCTAACCCATAAAAGCTTCAAACTTTCGGTTATAGTTTTGGGAGTTGGCCAATATTGAATTGCACATACTTTCTCCTCATCAACTTCAATTCATTGTAGCGACGACAAAACCCATAAATACCAATTTATTAATCAAGAAGTTACATTTCTTTAAATTAAGGTACAACTTATTTTCCTTCAAAATAGTGAATACTTTCTTTAAGTTCTCCAAATGTTCTTCTTATGTTCGACCATAAAAACAATAATGTCAATTTTGAGACGATAATCTTGTGATTCTTGGTCTCTTTGACGACGTCCTCAATTTTTCTTCTTCTATATCTTCATCACTAGAACTATCAATGAAGGCAGCATGTCTTCTAAGAGGTATTGGATTAACAAGTCTTCGTAAGGGTAATCCTTCAACTTGCCTTCTAGGCAATATTGACTCGATCCTATCTCTATATGGACCCTCTACTTCTTGGACTTGGGTTTGAGGCCTACTTTCATTATTAGTCATTTGAGTAATGATTGTAGTAAGTTCTATTTGCTGTCCAATCTCTTCACGAAGTTATCGATATTCTTCTCTCGTCACTTGATTAGGTTTTATTCTCCCATGCTAAACTTGGCTCTGATACCACCTAACGCAGGACAAAAACGCAATTGCATCAATAATATGAAAACACTTCAAAAATAAGAAAAATACGAACAAAGTTTAGACTAACCTGACTCACTCTTTGATAAAAAGTTCTTGTATTTGTATTATAAAACAAACACGAAGAAACTATTATTTAGACATGCACTCTAATAAATCTGGAGTAGGATTAGTCTAAAGATATTCTTCTATCTCACAAATAAGAGGACTTCAACTTCCAAACAAAAGAAATAAGAATTATTCATAAAACATTAGGAATAAAAAAAAAGAATAGAACTTATTTAATATATTACTAAATTAAATTTTTTTATGATTTGTACAAACATATAATCTAGTTATTTATAGTTGAAAAATCCCTAAAATAGTTCACAAAATTTCTACGGAAACTCTAGCAATACAAACGAAAAAAAAACATTAAATAAAGATTTTTATATAAAACTCTAATAGTACATAAGAAATAGAAGTCTAAAAAAAAAATAAACTACTACTCTAATAGAACTCTAAATAAAAACTTTACATATAATAAACTACTTTTTCTTTTCTTCCCATTTGAAATTACATATATTCTCAAGTCTCAAGCTAATCCTGGATACGTCTACAAAACCTGCAAGTACATACCTAAGCCCATTAAATCAACTTGCTCTTGAAATCTATAACTGGCTCCTAAACGAAGGCCTGGTGTGCTTTTAAAACTACAGCAGTTGGACCTTTTAAAACTACAGCAGTTATAGATTTCAAGAGCAAGTTCCAACCGTGATAACTTTGTATATGGAACACAACACGTGGCACAATTGCCAGCTAAAAGTTACCAGATTAACAGTTTTAGAACCACGATTGCACACTATACTTGAATTTATCTTTCTACATACTGCAGCCAAAAGGAACTGCATAATATACTTGACAAGACAGCCATAGTAGGCACTGTTTTACATCTCTTTGATTATGAGGACTGTCTTCCCAATGCACAAAACAAAGAGGGCTACAAAGATTTCCTAACAAGCATTTAAAAACTACGGGTTATAAGACCACCTCGAAATTTAAATGCAAGAACTTCTGTGTCTTTGATTTGGCATCAACAGACATTATTTTAAAGTTCACCATGTCATCACCAACTGACCAAATCCAAAACCAAACATAAAGTAATCAGACCCATAGCCGTTAGAGAATTGCAGTACATTTCAGTTTGCAAGATGTGTCACTGTAACTTAAGGAGAGTAGAAGACATTAAGCCTTCAAATAAGCGTATCCCATCTCCCAATAGAAGAAACCAGAAGTCTAGAACACGGGCAGGGGAAATATATAAGATGACCAATTCTTCGAGTCATTTGTTTGTATCATTAGTACATTTTGATTACATTGCTTTTGTAAGGGATATATTACAGTCCCAATTTTAAAAATTCAGTGATTTAGGTGTATAATGAATAAATGCAAAGAACTTTTTTTACTCATAACCAAAGCACAAACATAATTCTATATAAGTGAGTTAAATTCCTGACTAACCAATTCAACACAATTCGAAGTTTCCATGTCATTTACATTTGTTACTTTTACTGATGCATCTACGCCTTATCGCTTCCACCTTATCAGTGCTCGATGACTCTGAAATCAAATCCTAAGTTCCCAATTATCTCTATTTCTCTATATCAAAGCTTTGTTCCTGGTACAACCACAAAAAAATCCTCTCATATATCAGCTCAACCTAATTAGAAAAGACTCAAAAAAAGCACAATTTTTTTTCAAGAGTTCCAATAAATTAGCGAGCTTCGAAACTTTTTATTCGAAAAAGGCACACCTTCGTCTGTTTGGAGTAAGAAGAGGAGGTTGGAATCCGCTTAGTACGGAACATCATGTATCCAACTGGCAATACAACTCCGATCATCATGATCGCAGCTCCGATTATGTATCTCAATGGACTCAGAGGTTCCACCTCTATCACCACCCTCCTGTACTGTAACGCACCCAATTACAGCCCACTCTTATTATATCTAGATCCATATCTTAATTTCATATTGAACAAATTTCCAAAACCAAAAAAGGAGAAACATATACTTACCGGCATTTCTTGAGATCTAAAGCTTTAAAGAAAGAAACAGGAGTGAGAAAGCGGCCGTGCAAAGAAAGTGCTGGTAATCTTCAGAGAACGAGTTTTGAACGATTTGGTTCTCTCCGTCTCCGAGTCTCGGAAAGAGTCTCAGAGCATATCTTTTTTGTCCAGTTCTAGAGAACACGATGTCCCTTTCCATTTCTTTTTTTCGTTCTTATTTTTTTTAAATATTTTAAATGCCCAAATAATTATTTTTAATTTAATATTATTTAAATATATAAAAATTATTTGATATTATCGAGTAAATTTATTGATATAAAAATATTTAATTTTTTATTTTAAAATTAATAATTTTTAATTAGTTTTATTGATAATAAATTTATCTTTTTACGTATAGTGATATATAATATATATATATATATATATAATTGTAATTAATTTAAAATTAATTTATATATATTTTAAAAATAAGTAAAATAATTTATAATTTAACTTTTAAAAAATTAGGAGTAAAATATAACTTTTCAAAAGCTAACTTATCGTAATATAACTGCGTACATCATTTATATTTGATTACCTGATAATATCGTTTTTAAATAATTAGGTTAGTACGATATCAATGACAGTATGCCAAAAAATATCTCCTCGTCTCAATCGTTTTATTTGATTCTAATCCCATCCACCTTTTATTTTCATTCAAATCTAACCATTTATATACTAATGTGATACTTGAATCCAAAACAGTTGTTATATTCTTTATTGTTATCTACTGTTGACTAAAAATAAGAGTAATTTTATTCGTAATTAATGAGTTATGAATATGAATTTTATAAATATATTGATATTATCATAATATATTTTTTAATTATAAATATAATTTATTAACGATGATTTTATTAAATAATTATTATTTTATTTTTCTATCATAAATTTTAAAATAAAACAAATTTTTAAAATAAGGTGAATTATAAATTTTATAAATATATAATTTATTTTAAAATAATAATATAATAAGAGATAATTTTAATAAAGATACAATTTTATTTGTTTATTGACATACGTTAATGGAGTTTTCAAAAATATATTTTATTTAAAATATTATTTTTAAATAATAACACATATAAATAAAAATAATAAAAAGATGAATAAAAAAAGAATTTGATAGTTGTATATTTGATTTAAGTATTAATTTAAAATATGAGGGAAACATTATGTGAGAGCTTATGCTTTTCGTATCATAAAAATAAAATGTGTTTAAATATTTTATTTTTTAAAATATTTACTTTTATCATTTATTAGACAAATTACTTACCAACCTATAAGCTTTGTATAAATTAATGAATATTTTTTCTCATTTATTATTGTTGCTAACTAATATTATAACTTATATAATAATGATGGGGATCTTACATTTCTGCATCTCATAAAAAAATATTATGTTTCGTTATTTACATAATTTTTTTATATGTAGAGTTTCGTTATTAAATTTTAAAAATATGTATTTATTTTTCTTACAATTTAAATGAGCTTATATTTTTAATATTGTATGAAAATAAATACATATTTTTTATTAAAAAATTAAAAATAAAATTATATTAAACAATTGAGTTATTTATATGTCTAAGGAATAGATTATAATAACACATATTAAAAAATTTCATCTATAATTTTATAAATTTTATTTATTTATGTATTATTATTTTAATTATAATGTTTTAAATTCAAATGTAATAATTATGTTTTTTATTCAATTTAATTTTTATTGAATACTTTCATTTATAATAAATTATTGTATTATATTTATCTCTTTTTTCTAAAAAAAATTGCATTACATATATTTATAAATTAATATAGTTGAAAATATTTTTTATTCTTATTATAGTCTAAATAAATTATTGTTACAAATAGGTTTATTTTTCATTTTCATTATTATTTTAGCACAGTTATATTTTGTGTGCCACAAGAGACAATAAGAAGACACTTGTCTACTTCTAATTCAGTACTCATTAATTCTTTCGATTAACAAAATAATCCACCTATATTTTCCCTCAAATTTTGATCATCTCGCACGTTTCTCTCTCCGTAGTTAAAACAAACATGAAATTTATCACTAATGTTCATGAAATTTGGTATATCTTATGGTTTATAAAAAGAACTCCAATATGTCTAAGGTTTATAATTAATATCACAAATATTCTTGAATGTTAACGGTGCTAAATTTTTATTTAATGATTTATTTTTCTTTCTTATGCCTCTTATACCAAGTAATTTTTTGTTCTTATTTGATTTAACATATAAATATTGATTAGTTTTTTTATATTTTTAGATTGTTGATAAATATATATTACTATTAACAAACATAATTTTAAGTTGTATTTAATATTGTCCTATTTTAATAAATATGGGTCCACCTCTGTCTTTCGTTTTCTTGTATCTAATTTTTAGTTACCTTGTTATAAGTCTCACATATTTAGAATAATGAATTTATGCCTTTAATCAAATATATGATATGTACTTCTAATTAAGATATAAGAGAAATACTAAGTTATAGAGAAAATGGAACTATTATTCATTAAGAAAAATAAGATTATTACAACCTTAGTTTTATGCTAATTTACTCATAGGAATTTGCTTAGACATTATCTAAAAAGAGAATGATGTTTCAGTCATGTGGTTAGAATTTACTACGTTCTCCTTCATTATACAAGAACCCCTTTATAGACATAAGATCAATTATTTTACATGTCCATTATAAAAACACGTAGAAGGATAACGATTACATCTTGCCTTTATCTTTTCATTCCTGTTCAAAGATAAATATATGTGGAATGATAAAGATTACATTTTATTTTATCTTTTTCTTCTTTTTAAAAATTTATGCCACACTTATTTAATAAAAATCACTCAAAGACATGCTTTTTTTATACTGAAGATATGGATCCATCTTTGTCCTTTATACCATAAAGATACTTATGATCCTTTGTTTGATTTTTTTGCTAGTTAACAAAATTCTTGTTTGGTTTCTACAACTACATTTAATTCATTGCAATTGATTGGTGTTTCATAATTAACAATTTTTTAAATATTTTCTTGAATTATATTCAATTTACTATATGATATCATTATAACCTTGCTTTTATGATGATTTCAAAGGATGTTCTTATTTTTCTAGTTTCATGATATATTTGACTTAACATTATTATTATTTCTTAATTAAGAGCTTCTTCATCAAATTGTTCTTCTGGCAGAACCCTAGGTTAGTCTATTGTTCTTGTTGAAGATGACATCCTATTTTAATAAAATGGTAAGGATTGATAGCCTTTCTTCTATGCCAATCCATTCACAAACTAAAAAATCTTAAAAAGACTAGACAATCATTTTTTTTACTCTTTTCTACAAATTTTAATGGTCTTTTTAAAAAATTTAGAAAAATAGTTTAATACCATTAAATTGTTACTTGGATAAATATTTTCAATCAATCCACAATAAAATAATTGGTAAACAAGCTTTGTATCCACTTCTTCAATAACATTAAATCTGTTATATGTGATTGGTTTTCTTCTTGATACATGAACTTTTTCTATTGTGAAAAATTTCATGGTTTTAAATTGATATTTTCCTAATTTTCTTGATAAATTACAAAAATTTAATCATTGGTATGAGTTTATGTTTTTGTCTTTTCTAAATGTATAATCTATTTTCCTGAATATTATTGATCTTAGTATCTTTCCTTGCATTGTTATCTTTCTTTTTGTAATTGTTTGGTTTTTGAGTGCTTATTGGCTTCTAGGTTGGTTATTACATCACTGGGTTTGAGAAGTTTATAACAAAAAAATAATTTATATATAATACATATATATATATATATTTAACTTAATTATAATATCAATAAATATTATAAGATACATATGCTATTAAATATTATCATATTATTTTTCGTGCGATGTTATAATTTGAAACATGTGTTCTATCCATTCTTTTCGTAATTCATCAAAAAATTGTATATCATAACCTGTTTTACTCTAACCAAAGAACTATATGTATTTAAATTCAAAATAAGAATTTAATATCATGAATTCACAAAAAAATAACTTATATATGTTAAAAGAGTGTATTAGTAAAATAGATTATCACATCTTTAATTAACATATTGATATTTGAGATAATTTTGCTCATAAATTTCATAACAAATTAACCACACGTGACTCCATCATTTTGTTGTGAAACCTACAAAAAAAAAGTGTACATGTTTATCGATTCGAACATCTCTATCATTCAATCGTAAAATTTATTAAATTATTAATATTCATTTGTGCATACCATAATTTTATCCCATATAAACTTATGTGATTTTTTTAAGGAAAATGTCCTTACTCTTATTCCATAGCTTCCATGCCCTATAAAAGTTTAAAACAGTTAGTTCTTTATTAAATATTAAAAAAATAATATAAGAAAAATAGATAATTATAACTCTTACAATTCAACAACCGTTTTTATGTCTTTATTCAATTTTATGGAATCTGAGTCACAATATCAAATATGATTACCATATAGATCAAGGATTAACAATATCTAATAATCTTGATTTTATTCAAATTTTAGTAACCAAAGAATTATCAACTTTTGATTTATCTGAAGTATTAATGCTTTATCACATAATTATTTCGCTCTTATGTTAACACCATATTCTTGATATTAATTCACAGATAATAAACCATAAAACATTGTTAAATGTGATAGGTTATTAGCTTAAAGTCGATAATAATATGAAAAGAAATATATATAAATAATTATATAATATAAACATAATTATATGCTCTACATAAATGAAAGTTATTTAATGATTGATGACGCACTTTGTACACACTTGAATTATACTTAAATTGATCATTTGAAATTCAAATAATTGCAATATACACTAGAACGATATATAAGATTGTTCAATATCTACTCTAGATATTTCTTTAGGAAATGATACCGTCCATCCATCATTCACGCTATTTTTTCTTGCAATAATAATCATTAAAAGCCAAGATTTCTACTGAAGTTTATAAAATACTCATAATTGTGCTTTTTTCATGGCTTTTTCTTGAATGACTTAGTGTGTGATGGTTATCTATGAGATATTTTCTTTACATCCCTAAAATTTGCCGTATTTACCAATTTTGGTATAATAGAGTAAACAATAACTATTATATTAGTAACAATAAAAAAATAATATAATACAAGTAGTAAAAAAGTTTTGTCTTAAGTAAAAATAAATAGTACCATGTCAAAATTTAGCACAACTTGATTGGATGGCCAAGTCACATGTTGTTCAACAACTTCTTGGATTGTGGTAGCATCAAAAGACATCAGTAATAGACAATGATGTAACAATGATTGATCAATTACTATTCTCTAATGATTTGACAAATATTGATTATGAATCTTTCAATTACTGTACTATTTCAATGGCAACATAGTCCATAAATGATAAATCTTTCAACAAACATTTCATATTCTGTAAAAAATTTAAGCATTACATATAATAAATAAAATATATAATAAAAAATAAAAATAATATACCATTTACATAAGCCTTAAATCTTACCACAAATGATTCATCAAAGTAAAGATAACTTCTATGTAGGGTAGCTATTGGAAGAGCATTATTATCAAGATATTCTTGTGATGGATGGTAAGAATGCACAGATTATATTGGAGACATTGAACTATTATGTGATTATATGGGCATTCTTGGCATATATATGGGACTAATAGAATGACTATATCACATAGAGGACATAGGTTAGACATAAGATTGCATGGATAGCATGCCTATCATAGATGATGACATGTCTGGCATGGATGATGGCATACCTTAATTGTAGTATGGTGGCACGATTGGCATGTGTTGTGATGTCCCAGCTTAGTAACTCTGAAATTGCTTTATACCAATAAGTTCACTTAATAGTGTAGCCTTAAAATAGTTCAATTATTCATAACTTTATTTAACTTTTCCTTATTGACCATCTCAAGCCTTTGTTTTGGAATATGGAAAACTTTATGTAATCATCATATTGGCTTCCTCCCCTAACACGACCAGGATGATCGGGTCCAGATGCATAATATATGACATCTTTCCCTAGTTGTTTGATTATTTCATTTATGTTTGTTTGTTCTTAAACCGTTCTCTATAAATAATAAAACATATAATACATTATTATATTAATATGCAAAAATCATAACAAGGACTTTATATGAAGTTAAATTACTAACCAACTTATTAAGTTATTATTCTCCTCATTTATTTATTGGTTTTGACTTCTTTGTTTGAGTGTTTTTGTTTCTATATAGAGTTCACCTCGAGTAATCAGTCTACCCAATTCAGTTAAGAAGAATATTATGCATTTGTATATTTTGATGTTCTTCTTTAATGATTTGAAATTCATCCATACGTTTATAATCTATAAAGTCTTCTCATACTTAAGGTTATATTCAGGGGTGATCTTTAGGGATTTTATACAATTCTTCTTCATTAAGTGGTTTCAAGTATGGAAACACAAAATTTCTAGCCAATTTGAAAGTTTTTTATTCCTTCCAAGCCTTATTTGCAATTTTGTAGCAATTATTCATCCAATTATCGGGGACTTTAAAACGATTATGTAAAAAAACACATTTTAAAAGAGATATGATATGTAATTAATTATAAAACAAAATATACTTACATAAATGGTTTTCCATATCTTGTACTTTTCACCATCTTCGACTTTACTCTAATAATTTATATTGATTGTTATACTTGACTTCATAAGTCTAGCAATATAAGATTTTAATTGTTAGTCATTTTCACTTAATGGATTACCAGTTGCATCGAATTGAACATGTATTGTGCCCTCTATATTACATGGAGTGTCAGGTATATTAGCCCAAGCCCTTATTTTAAAATGTCTCAGTGGATCATTTGGATCTACAATCTCTGGCACCCTAGGATCTATGAAATATCTACAAACAATGATGAAATATAAATTAATTCGTAGTTTTAAGTCCAAACATATAAACAAGAGTTATGAGAATAATATAGAAATCCATTATGTTTAATTAGGATATTGATTATATATATATATATTCCTTCACAGTTACTTCGAGTCCACGACGAAGAATCATCATCATCAACTAGATTATCACATACATTAGGCAATTTGTTTGAGAAATGATTAATATTGGATAACGTATCAAGTATGTAATCATCTTTTAAAGCATCACAATGGTAGAAATATTTTTGTGGAAGCATTAACACAACAAATCATCTTATGTCAATTTGATCGCTCACGTAAAATACTTGTTTTGCATGAAGTTCTAACATGAAAGGATCATCAATGTGACCTATATTGAATAAGTTTACAATGGTAAATCCAAAACCATTTATTTTATATTCAACATTGATAGCGTTTTCAACCCAATCATACAAGAATATACCATAATATGTTTTATCATAAAGTACAAGATTACCATCTTTCGAACTAGCAAATTTCCTAGTTTGTGCAACCATCTTTATACCGCTATTCTAGTTTACTCGAACTTTGTCCATTGCTTGTATCGTAAACCTAGAACCACTAATTGTGAAACTAGAATACTATTTGACATCAAATTTTAGACAATGTGCAATCCATTCCAAAGTTTATGTTATTTTATGATTGAGTTTGTTGAGTTCAACTCGAATCTATGCATATAAAAACCTGAAATGTGTTTAAAACGAAGTTGTAAAACATTATATAGAACTACTAATCAATTCTTGTATGTGATACTTACATAGTTGTGAAACCAATTAGTAAGCTCTCATTTATGCTCATCATACAACCATTTTTCTCCTTTCTCTTTTTATAACGATGATCAGTCTTCGATAAGTTCAAATGCATTCTATGATATGATGCAAGATATATCAATTATATGTCATTAATAGTTAAATAAATAATAATTTTATTTTAAATGAAGAGGTTGAACCTATCATTACTTACTTTATGTACGGTTGTATTTCATTATTATTTACCAATGTGCTTTTTCTCATCGAGTGAGATCAATGAACAATTTCTTACTTCAACCAAGCATAGGTTACCTACTTAGATTATGTCACATTCTAAGAAAAACTTGTGCGTAGGATTCTCAATTTTAGTGCAACCACTAAAGCATTCAGAAAAAAATTCAATGGCCTTTTTTATCAATGCAATGTTCCACCATGCATCCTTTAAGACAATTCCTATTATTTACATATCCTTTATGGACTTGCATGTATCTATTAAAATTATACATCTATCTTAAGTAAATAGGACCACACAATTGAAACTCTTCACTGAATGAACACATAAGTGAATCATTATATCAAAGAAACAAGGAGGAGAATATTTCTCAAGTAGACACAAATTCTATACAACGTCTTTCTATAAAGAGTCTAACTCGCCAATTGATATAGATTTCTTGCATATTGTATTGAATAATGAACAAAGATGAATTATTGATAATCAAACATATTTTGGAACAATTGACCTAATAGCAACTAGTAATAACAGTTGCATTGAGTTATTACAGTTATGTGATTTCAATCCATAGAGTTTCTTATCGGTCATAGACACAAAATTTCTTAAGTTTGATGAGTAACCATCAGGAACTTTCACATCAGCCAAACATTTACAAAACACATCCCTCTTTTTTTGTTGAAATTGTATATGATGTTGGTGATAAGTATGTTCGATTCTTATAATTTTCCACCCTGGTACTAATTCAGGTCATATGCTCATTTCTTTAAATCCAATATTGATTTAATTCCATCCTTTATTTTTCTAGGTATATTAAGTAATGTATCAATCAAGTTTTCACATACATTTTTCTCAATGTGCATGACTTTTAAGATGTAAGGAATGTGTGGGTCTTTCCAATAAGTTAATTCTCAAAATATTGAATTTTTATTCCAATAATCATGTTCCACTGATTGAGTAACATTTTCCTTTTCACCTATTTTATTAGTTGACCTATTTCGTTTCCCTCTATCAGTAAGTATTTTTTATTTATTTTTTCATATCGTTTAAATGTCATACCATTCAATATCCTTAATATCTCAACACCCTGTAAAAGTCTTGGTATAGGATCATGATCTTCTTCACTTCCTATATAACCTTTTGTTGCATATCATGATAAGTTCTCATAGACAGAAAAATTATTAATTGTCCATAAAATGACCCTCTTAAGATAAAGTATTATTTTTTATGTGCATCGTAAACAATTACAACATCATTCCACAACATCTTTAAGTCATCTATCAAAAGTTGTAAATACACATCGATATCAACTCCAGGTTGTTTCGATCCTAAGATAAAAAATGTTAGCATGATAAATTTTCTTTTCATACACAACCAGGGAGGAAGGTTGTATGTTATCATAATTAATGACCAACACCTATATCTGTTACTAAAGAAGTTGTGTGAATTAATTCCATCAACAATAATGGAAAGATGAAGATTGCATAAATCAGATGTAAATTAAGGGGATAAATTATCTACTACTTTTTAATTTGGATAATTATAAGAATGACATAGCATCCTATCATCAGATCGATTTTTTGAATGCCAAGTCAACATCTTTGATATCTTTTTACTTTTAAACAACTTTTGAAAGCAATGAATCAAATGAATGTACCAAAGAACCTTTACAATCACACTTTTTTTAGGTGTTGTCTCGTTTGTAGTATGTTTTTATCTCAATTGTTTACACATCGAATAATCATCTAATATCTTATATTATTTTCTATAAAGAATACAATCATCTGGACAAACGTGAATCTTATGATATTCCATGCCAAATCGATTAAGAGATTTTTATTCACTCCATACATTGAAGATGAGAACTCATTACCCTCAGGAAACATATCTATTAGTATATTTAGTAATTTTGTGAATTTCTTGTGAGAAAACCCATATTTTGCCTTCATCATGAAACAGATTTTCTTTCTGTACATTATGTTTAGAGTGCTTATTCTCATAAGATGTATATAATTCACTTACATCTTTACTTATCTCTTCCTTATTAATATTATCAATATTTTCTTTATGATAATACCAATATTTATAACTCAAAAGAGTACAACTACGGATAAGGTGATACTTAACCTTATCAACAACATGAAATTTATTATTTTTACATTTAACACATGGATATCGAATTATACTAATTTCATTATTACATTTTTTACGGGCAAATTCCAAGAAAGTTTAAAATCCATAAATATATTTTTGGTCAATTCTACACTTTAACATAAAAGATTTGTCCATTTTCTATTAATGATATTAATGATATTAAATATGGATCAAATAAAATATAAATGTATTAATCACCAATATATTTTAACTATTATTATATATGAAGTTATCAATTATTAGAATATTCATCAAAACATCATATAAAAATAAATACATAAAATTTCAAACAATTAATAAACTCATTATAACATTAAAAATATATAATATATAATAATTTATATATATATATATATATAATGCATGTAATAATAATAAGTTTAAAACAATTTAAATTTAAAATAAATTAATATATAAAACATGAAATACATAAAATTAGTTAAAATAAATAAATACATTATTTTCTTTTAAGTTTTAATAAAAATAAACATCATACAAACCCAAATATATACAAATAATCAATAACATATGATATAAATTAAAATAAAAAATAATTTTACAAAACTTATATAAAAATATAAAATATCAATAATAAGTGTAAAATAATTCATAGAAATATTTACAAGAATAAAACAAGTGATAAAATGAAGGAAAATTGTGTTTGATAAATAATAAAATGAAAGAAAATTGGTAAGCAAAGATAGAGTATCATGCTTAAGAAAATGGTAGATCTATATCATAAATTGGAGAGGAACGAAACATAACTATTGACTTTGGAAATGGTGGTCGAAATTGGACAAAAACTTTGGAGGTAAAGCATGGTTTTGGAGAGAAATGAGGAAACACTAGAAAAAAAACTATTGACATTCGGGGGGAGAAAAAAAAAGGAAAAAAAGACACTTAAAATCGATTATACGTGTCAACCAACGTAAGCCACGTGTAGCATCGATTGACATGTAGAACCGACATAACTTGTTACACATCGATTGACATGTAGAACTGACACTAAACGTGGCAAGTAGCATCGGTTGTACACGTCAACCGATGTAAAGTCATGTGTAGTGTCGATTATACATGTCAACTAATGCAAAATTATAGGTTGATTGACATGTACAACTGACGCTACTTGCCATATGTAGTGTTGGTTATACACGTTAATTGATGCTATTTTTTATTTTTTTAATATTTTTTAAATTTTAAGTATATTTGAAGTCGATTTTTAACATAAATTAACTTTAAATTTTAAGTCGATTTATAAGCATACCGACTCAAAATTCAGTATAAGTTGGTTTTAAAAAAAAACCAATTTTAAATCCTGACTTAAATACTCTTTATTGTAGTAATGGTCATTTTATCATTTGGTCTTGGATGGTAAAATGTTAGTAAATTTCTTACAAGTACTTTCATTTTTTTCATGTATTGGGTATCAAAATCATTCAATTTCTAGATATAATCTTTCTTGAGTTTTACTTGTAAAAGTTTTCTCATTTATGCTAATTTCCTAATATATGATTCCATATATTTTAAACATCCTAAAAATCTTTGTAATTGATTTTTGTGAGTGGTGACATTAGAAAATCATTATGTATTATTTAACAAATGAGGTTGAATGTGGTGTTTTTCATCTTTAAGTTTAAATCCTAAATATTAATTATTTGTTGGGCTAATACTACCTTTTCTCATACAATATTATTCTTTATTTCTTACATTTTGTTAAGATTTTTAATATGTCTTGGTAATGATAGTTAATATTATCATCAATATACACAACAAAATAGGTGATATTCTTTAAAAATATTGTCTGAATGGTACAATAGTTCGTTGAAATTACATCTGTAAACAATTAGAGGCTATTAATAGTTGAGATTTTTTATATAATATGATTTGTGAGATTTCACTCTTGTAATCAAAACTAAGAAAATATTTATTTCCTTTGATTAAAGATAATAATTTTTCATTCTTAGAGATAAAATATCCATCATATATTGTTTCTTTATTTAGTGATTTAAAATTTATCATTATTATTTTCTTTTCTCGTTTTTTTAATTTATTTTTCTACCAAAAATGTTAGGCTTTAGTGTGGATTCATGTTTAGTTCAATTACTCTTAGTTCCAAATGTTTTTGAATTTGTATACTGAATTCTTCTCGATCATCTAGAGTGTAAACCATATGTTTTACTCTTATAACTTTATTAAAGTCTTTTAGTTTTATACTTGTTGCGTATTTAAACTTGTTAATATTTGGATCTAAAATATTTTCCAATCTTACTTTCTTAAGTAATTTCTTTATTTCTAATAATGTCTTATCTTCTTGTATTTCGTGTAAGATGGATTTTCTTGATTATTAAATTCGAAATCATCTTTATATTATAATTTTATTATATTTTCTAAATGTGATTTATGTTTTTGATACATCTCATAATGTTTTTGCTTTTTATGTTGTTCAATAAACTATTTTGATAGCACTTTTAAAATGTATAACATTTGAAATATATATTGTTTTTCTTTCTATTTTTGTTATACTTATCTATATATTGTGTCAATAGTTGACGTAAGTTTAAGAAGTTATTTCCTATCAAAAATCAACTCTAGTTTCTTCTTGATATATAGTAGGAATATGAAAACTATCTTATTATATTATAATATCGATATTTTTATAATTTTATTAAGGTTAATTATTATATTATTTGCTACTTTTACAATAAAGTCATTTAGGGTTGCAATCTAAAATTCTTGTGAAAATATATGTTTATTTGCTACACACATATTGACTCCGGTATTTATGTAAGCATGTAAATGATATATATTATATCATTTGAATTTGTATCATATTTTTATGTAAGTAATATTAGGATTGTTTATGCTATATAGGTTATTCATCTTTAGATGTTTCTTCTTCTTCTTCCATTTCACTCATTAAGTATATTGATTATGTTTCCATCTTATAGGCTTGTTCTAGTTTTTTTAAGTCGTTCTTATATTCATTTTTATGGGTGTGAGCCTATTAGGACATCCATTTGTATAATGAACTTTCTCATTACATATCTAATACCGACAAGTTTTATTGTTTGATAGACAATAATTTTATTTTTTGTGAAATTTTTTATTTGAAAATATATTTTCTTATAAGGTTCTTGGTTATGTCTTCTTTTGTATTAAAAAGTCATGTTTTATGAATTTATATTTCTTCAAATTTTTAATATTTTTTATATTATTGTTTGTGAGGTTTTATATTATATCCATATTTTTCTAATATTTAGATATTATTAACTATTATATTATATTTTAGAATTTTATTTAGCATAATTATAATCATTTCTTCTTTGGTATTGTAAAATTATTCAAGATTTTAGTTTTTTTTATTTTTCCTCTTAAAGTATAAGGTATTGTTGTAGTATTTATATTTCTCCAACTTTTTTCAAGAATTTTATATAAAGTTTATTGGTAACTTTTGGTAAAACATTTTGCTTAAATTGTTGTTTTTGTATTTTAGGTATTCTGTGATAATAAATTTTATATTCACATATAAAATAATTTATGTAGAATATAACACATTTTCATATTTCCTAAATACCATTTAACCTCATTTATTTATAGTTCAATTGTTTGAGTAATATAGTTTCCTTTATCTTTTCCTATTAACTTTTTATATATTTCATTTATTATTTTTTTATTACAGAATCTCCTTGCATTCTAAGATATATATCATGTTATAGATTACTAAATCATACTTTAATATTTTCAAGTATTTTATGGTTTAATAATACTCTATAAATTGATGAGTTTGTACTAGTAGTTTTAGATGTATGAAATAGTAGACTAATTATACTAGCTCATTCGTCTAATGTCTTTTTATATCTTTGATACAATCTAGGTCTAGATATTTAGTTTTATTATTATTTTTGTAGTGTTTGAATTCTAGTGATATAGATCCTATAATACCTTAGTATAATCATTATTTTATTTTTGGTTGTTGTTTTATACTATTTGAAGGATTATATTCATTTAATGTTTTTATTTTTATTTTATTCATGTAAGGATCAATTTTTTTTCCATAAATTAGATGAGCCATTACAATGTTTTATTTTTGTTTAATTTTAAATTTTTTTGGTTCATAATCTATTTAACTTATTACTATCATATCATCATCTTCTTTATTAGAGCATATTTTTGTTATTTATCTATTATTACATGGATAAGATTTTTGATTTATTTAATTTTTTATTTTTTATTCTTGTTTGCTTATTTTTATTTGATCATTTATAAATTATATTTGTAGTATATTAATTTTCTTAGTATATTACTTTTTCTTCTTGGTATCAAATTTGTTAATGAATATCATACTATGTAATGTATTGGAAATTGATGGTTTTTTATTTGATCAAATTTTTTATTCAAATTCATAAACTAAAATTAATAATTGATTTAAGTTCTTATAATTAATATTAAAAATAAACTTAAGATATGTTGTAAAATTTAATTTTTGATATCCTATATTTATATGAATCATCATAGTAAAACATATTTTCTATTTATAATTATATTATATAGTAGTGTTAGTTTTATTGGTGTATCAATTATTTTTCTAAAACATGATTTTATGAATATTTGGATTTCTCCTTAATGGATGTATTCCATTTTTATTTGATCTTTTTGATTTTTTTTGATAATTTATCTATAATAATTTATTTGTTAATTATTGATATATTATACATTTATTTTATGTGTGTAATATTAACATTTATTTTTTTATTACTTATTATATAATAAACTATATATTATCTTTAATTTTTTTTTATTTTTAAAAATGATGAATATATGAAACTATCTTCTTTCTTAAGATTATTTTTATTTTTTTTGTATTTCTTAACTTTTTTTTATAATTATCATTTCTTATGAAAAATATGTTTTTGTGATTTTAATTCTATTATTACTTGATTACTTGATTTCTTAATTTTTTGTTGTTGTTTATGTCATTTTTATATATAATTTTTTTATTATATTAATTTTAATTTAAAGATATTTATGGTATTATTTTAGTATTTAGAGTATTTTTAATAAATATTTAAAACAAACACGAAAAATAAAGTAAAAAAAAAGGTAAAAAAATAAAGTCTCACACTCCAACCAATAAAAAAAAAGAAGAGAGAGGGAATCTCGCACAGACAAACACACATCTACGCACCGTAATACGAATTCTCTCTCTATCTCTACCGCCTTTTCTCTCTTTGTCGTCGTTTTGCTCAGTGTTTCCCGCTATCGCCATCTATTTCGCCGGAACCCTTTTCTAAATCTTACAGAAGGTCGAAGACTGCGGTGAGTTTACAACATCTGGAAACCATGAACAGTTAGGGTTTGTAGTGATTTCTTGTTTGTGTCAGGTTATAGTAGTTGAGGAATAGGACTGATGCCAGGGTTTGTTCAAACAGTAGATGAACATACTTTTGAAGAGCAGTTGAGAGGTCAATCGGACTCCATTTTGTCGCCGAATGGAGGGAGGTAGCGTCTCTAGTCTTACTTCTTCTGGTACTGTTCATTTCCTCTTTTGTTTTATAAAGTATAGGTTAATCTATGTAATTAGGTCGAAGAACTTCTCTGATTTGTTTTGAAAGGCGAGTATCGAAAGTTATCTTCCCCTCTTTTTGTACTTGAGGCGAAGAACCAAATGGTTTTTACATTTATGGCAGTGTTCTATTTTTGTGGTGTAAATACACATTTTTTTTTGCTTGGTTCAAGTACTATTTATCAGGCAGACTCGTTGATTGTAGAACGGAAATTAGTAGGCCCTTAAAAATATATGTTTAAATAGCTGGGAAATTTCTTTTGGAAATCCTTTGATATGTATGCCAATGGCCATTGCTAATTGATTAGGAGTATTTATTCTCCAGAAAAGGCCGCATCTTAATGATCTAATGGTTGATCTTGATAACGTTATGTAAATGGGAACTTGTGTAAAGAAATAGCAGGAAATAAACATTTCTCAATTTTGATTTTGAGGAATACTGCTTGTTGGGCTGAAGTCCGTTACAAAACCTCACAGATATTTTCCATAGCCCCTAGCATTCGGTTATAATATGTGTTAGAGCACATAGAGAGTTTGTTAGCTTGGCAATTGTGTGTTCACACTACATAACTGCCTCTTGTATTCTATATAAAGATGTGCACTCACTACATTCAATATGCAAGTATTATTAATCACCTTCATTTTCTGTTCATCTGTTCATTCTCTGTTCCAATTATCATGGTATCAGAGCCATAGCATTCAGCTATGGCTTCATCACCATCATTATTTCATTCTCTAGCTTCCGCAACTCTTGTTATTTCGAAGATCAATTCAGATCATCAAATACCACAGCAAAACAACAATGGAGGTTCATCATCTGTACAATTTCAACAGCAGTTACCTATGTACCCAATCAATCCAGTTTTTCAATAAAACTAGATGAAACAAATTACCTTATATAGAGAGAGCAGCTACGACAAGTTATTTCAGTTTATGGACTCCAATCTCTGATTGATGAAACAAAAATAGCACCTGCTCAAAACTTGCAAGAAAACAAATTTCAATCCTTGATGATAATGGCGATACTCGAATATGTGAGGTAATTGGAGAAAATCTTGACTCTAGCGTATGGAATAGACAAGATAATGCTATTAAGAACTGGATCTATTGTTCAGTTACAACTAGATTTCTTAAACACCTAATTGGCAACACCACAACAAAGGAGTACTGGATTGTTTTTGTTAGAGTGTTGAATGATGATTCTCAGTCCAGACTCCTTGATCTTCGTTGGTGTCTTCAATCTCTTAGGAAAGGAACAAAATCTATGGAAGAATATGTAAGTATGGCCAAGGATCTATTAGATCATATATGTCTGCTGGAGATGTGATTTCTGAAAGAGAACAAATGCTATATGTCATTGGTGGCCCAAAGTCTAGCTATACCTCACTTGTGACAAATATCACAAGCAAGAGATGTGTGATTTCTCTGATAAACTCTTCACTCGAATGCGCATACAAGAAAGACAAAGAGAACGAATGAATTTTCCTGATCGTGAAATTATCCATACAATTATGTCAAACATGTCAAAACTGTCTACATTGGAAATCATCAACCTCCTCATAATCATCAACCTAATTCACCATTTATGAATTTACCTACCAAACCTTCCCTATCTCAGTCTTCTGGTAACACAACACCAAGCATTGAATTAGATCCTGACAAGAATAAAATTTTGTGAGCACATATAGTGTCAAATTTGCAAGAAAATGGGACACACTATAGCAAGGTGCTATTTCAGGTACAGTCAATCAAAAAATGCTAACTCATAGTAAAGGGATGCATGGAGACCTCAATCTCATTTAACTAAATTGCAAGAAGCCAATGTGATTGGTGGCTCACGAGAATATGCCATGGACTTAGTGATAGTGTATCCACAAAATCGTTTTTCCTCACCATCTAAATGGCATCCACAAGCCTTTCTTGCATGCACATCACCTCAATTTGTTCATCATCTCACATCTGACTCTCAACTTCTTTATCAAGCAACAACTTATGATGGTGGTGCTTTTGTCATGCTAGGTAATGGCACCCAAATCCTGTTACTTATACTGGTCATGCTCATTTAGTTTGTGCATCTCGTACCCTACGTTTACAGAACTTATTATGTGTTTCTCACTTTGAGAAGAAACTTAATTTCTATTAAGAAATTATGTGAGGATAATAATGTTTCAGTTGAGTTCTTTCTTAACACTTTTTTTGTGAAGGATCTAGACTCCAAGATTACTATTTTGATGGGGGATTGTGTAGAGTCACCTCTGGGTGTCATCAACCTGAACACAACAATATTCTTTGCAATAATAATGGACTCAGTGGAGGATTGTTGCATGATTGACTTGGACATCCACATTTGTCTGTTATATAGCATGTTGTACATAGCATTAATAAGGTTTTAAAACCACATACTCTACAAGAACTATGTAGTGCATGTTAATTAGGAAAGTTCCATAAACTGCCTATATTAATGTGCACACTAAATCTGCCAATGTCTTTGACATCATTCATGTTGATATGTGGGGGCCTGCTCTGGTAAATACTAAATAGAAGATGAAATATTTTTTGTTGTTTGTTGATGATTGCTCACAGTACCAATGAATTTATTTGCTTAGCAACAAGAGTCAAGTTGCGTCTATTTTCTTACATTTCAAAGCAATGGTACAAAGAAAATTCAATACTACTATCAAACAGTTACAAAACGATGGTGGTACTGAATTTAGAACTTTAGAAACTTACCTGTTTTGGAAAGGCTATATCAGAAGGATATCATGTCCACACATACCTTTCCAAAATGGTGTAGAAGAGAGAAAGAATAGACATGTAGTTGAAACTGGTTTATCAATGTGTATGAGATCATGAGTGCCAATGCAGTACTGGGATTATGGCTTTAAAATAGTTGTTTATCTTGTCAACAGATTGCCATAAAAAAGTTTGAGGTTTTTCAATCCTTTCAAAAGTTTAAACAAAGCCAAACTTGACTACTTTCACCTCAAATTTTTTGAATGTATGTGCTTTCTCTATTTGAGACATTATAATAATACAAAACTTGAGCCTAGATATCTCCCTTGTGTTTTCTTAGGATATGCCACAGCTCACAAAGGGTTTTGATGCCTTGAACCCTCCCAGGGAAGATATATGCTTCCTTTCATTTTCGATTCCATGAAATATTGTTCCCTTACCTGACATCAAACGTGACAAATGGTCCATTTAATCCTAATACAAACATACCTACTAATACTCAATCTACAGGCTCACCATTCTTTGTCTCAATTCCTTCAGGATCCTCTCATAAATGTGTATAATGCTCTTTTAGCATCTATACTTGATACTCTTCCTCCCTGTTAATATAATACTCTTTTAGCACCTGACTTGCCTAGTCATTCACCAGGTACATCTTCTCCCATTCCAATACACATATCTCTTCATCCTAGTACTTCTCGTCACTAAGGCACCAACGCATCTATACCATTACAAACTATACCTAATACAACTTCATCACCTTGTGCTTTTGATTCTTCATCTGTTCCTTTCTCCACCTTAGAGGATTCTACCCCTCTTACCGTTGTTAATGTTTTTGATCCAGTTGGCATTAAATTGTCAGTTGATTTGCCTATATGTCATCTTGACTTAACTTCTACTACTAATGCGATTGGCACATTGTCTTCTGTCACAGATCCTCATGTCTCTAATATCTCATGTCCTTTATCACATTAGTTACTTCATCCTTACAATACTCATAACATGCTTACACAAGCTAAGGAAGGCATCTTCAAACCAAAAGATTTTCTCACAGAAATTCTACCTGAACTCTCTTCATTTGAGGAAGCTTTGCTCATCCCTAAATGGACACATGCCATGCAATGTGAGTATGAATCGTTGATTAAAATGGAACTTGTTCCTTCACCTAAGGGTAGTAAGACCATAGGAAAGGAAACAAATGGGTGTTTCGCACCAAACTCAAGGCTAACATATCATTAGACAAGTATAAGTCTAGGGTAGTTACTAAGTCAACTACAATTCGTAAACCAACTACAATTCGTGTTGTATTGAGTTTAGCACTCTTTTAGAACTGGCCTATCTGGCAATTAGATGTCAATACATCATTTCTTAATGGGGATATTGTTGAGGAATTGTATATTGCACAACCTAAGGGCTTTGAAAGTGAGCAGTTTCCTAGACATGTTTGTGGACTCAAGAAAACAATATATGGCCTTAAATAAGCTCCTCTAGCTTGGTATCTCAAGTAGAGTGGCTGACTAACTGAATGGGGCTTTGTATGTTCTAATTCAGATGCATCTATGATGATTTTTAGTAACTATGGAATCTTTGTGGTGCTGCGTATCTACGTTGATAATATGCTTGTCACAGGGAACAATGCTGAGTTCATTGGTGACTTGATTGAAAAATTGAATTCTGTAATTTATCTTAAAGACGGGAGAACTGAGTTATTTTTTGGGATTAGAAGTTACACAAAATAATGACGAACATCGCTTGAATCAACACAAGTACATTCGAGATCTCTTGGGGAAAGTTCAATTAAATGATTCCAAGCTAGTAGCTACACCCGTGTTGGTTGGTCAAGCACTCACTAAGTAAGATGAACAACCAATTACTGATGCAACCTTGTATCGCATTGTGATTGGAGCTTTACAATATTGTACCCTAACAAGGCCAAAAATAAGCTTCTCGATGAACAAATTATGCCAGTATTTATACAATCCAATTGATGCTCACTGGGTTGCTGTAAAAAGGTTGTTGAGATACCTTAAAGGAACACCTAATCATGGCCTAATGCTCTACAAGTCATGGTGTCAATCTGTCACAGCTTACACAGATGCAGGTTGTGTATCATGCAACGTTGATAGAAAACCAACAAGCTACTGTGTATATCTTGGCCATTCACTGATAGCATGGCATTCAGGAAAGCAAAAAGTTATTGCAAGATCATCAATTGAAGCTGAGTTAAGAACTGTTGCGCATACAGTTTGTGAAGTGATTTGGATAAAAAACTACTTGTTAAACTAAAGGTGACATTGCAAGACACTCTAGTCATTTATTGTAACAACATTAGTGTAACTTTCTTGCCAAAAATCCTGTATACCATATATGTTCAAAACATATAGAAATCAACTTCCACTTCATTATAGAAAACTAATGGCTGGCTCAATTCAAATTGAGTATACTCCCACTCAAGAGCAAACTACTGATATTATAACAAATCACTCCCTTGCAGTAGATTTCAAGAATTGAGAACTAATCTCACAGTCATGACAAGACCATGAGCTTATGGGTGGGTGTTGGACTGAAGTCTGTTACAAAACCTCACAGATATTTTCCAGCCTCTAGCATTCGGTTATGAAATGTGTTAGAGCACATGGGGAGTTTATTAGCTTGGCTGTTGTGTGTTCACACTACAGCCCCTGCTCTTGTATTCTATATAAAGATGTGTACTCACTACATTCAATATGCAAGTATCATTACTTTCATTTTCTGTTCATCTGTTCTTTCTCTCCCTCTCTATAATTGCTCCAACTATCACTGCTCATTAGTAATAACAATTTATGCAAATATAAATTCAGCCGACCGAACTAATTGCTTTTGCTGGGAATAACTCCTACCATCCTATAGTTGATTATTGTACAAATATTCTCTCTCTCTCTATTTTTCTATAGTGTGACAATTCATGAAGCTAAGTTAATTGTTCAGCTGAATGAATACTCAAGAAACTCCAACAGATTTCTATTACTACAATTTGTTTTATAACAATGTATCCCTTTTTCTTGACATTACTGTATCTACAGTTGTGATTCATGCTACATTATTTATGTCCTCGTGTTCTCTCTCTATCTTTAATTTTTTTCCCCTGTAGGGATAAACCCATGGATTATGAAGACAATGATTTTCATAGCCAAAATCTTCATTTAGCTGGGGAAGGAAACCACAAATATCCTCCAGTTTTGCCTCCATTTGCTCTTCCAAAGTTTGAATTTGATGACAGCCTCCAGGGGCAGCGGAAGTTTGATAGTTTGGTTGAAACTGAGGTTTTCCTTGGCATTGAGAACAACGAAAACAACCACTGGATTGGCAATTTCTCCCGTGGAGGTAGTGGGATAGAATTCAGTTCAAGTGCAGCAGAATCTTGCTCCATTTCGAGGCGCAACAATGTTTGGTCCGAGGCCACTTCCTCTGAATCTGTGGAAATGCTACTTAAGTCTGTTGGCCAAGAAGAAGTAATCCCTTCAGAAACTGTCATATTGAATTTAGATGCCTGCGATGAACTGTGTTGCTTAACAAAGCAAATGGAGCCTAGATTGAAGAATGATGATGACATTCGTTCCAAACCGCAGGATGTTACAGGTTTACGGTCTACACTATCTTCAAATGTGACTCATAGAGCCTTTTCCGGGCAGCCTCATGTAGAAGAGTCTGTACAAATTCAACAAGATGGCTTACTTATGGAGGGGAGTTCAACTGACCTGGTGCTAGATACTGTTAGTGAAAACTGTGGCCCATCTGAGGACACTAATTTTGCTGATAGGAGGTCCGATGATGATAATAGAGTGAAGGGTGATTCTTCAACTAAAGAACATCTCGATGTTAAGTCTCAAGAAAGTACATTTGCTTTAGGAATACAAGTTGACGATGTGGTCACTTTTGCGCATGGTCATGCTCCAAACAGTACTCAGTTGAATTATGAAGGTGACCAACATCAGGTAAAAGATGTTGATAATGATTATCCAGATTGTCATATCTCTGAAGAAGAGCCTGAAATGGATAATAAGAATGTTGTTAGAGATGTAATAGATAATTGTACTTGTCATGATGTTAAACCTGACAGTTTGGCCTCCAAGGTGGAAAATGTTGTAGAAGTAGGTGCTACTGAAACTAGCATGATTAATGCAGAGGAACCTTCTAATTATGTGGTCATGGATCATACTGATCAGCATCTGGTGGTTAGATCTAGCACTAGTCCATTTTGTACAAGTTCAGTTGTGATCCACAAGTGTGAAGATGTGATACTTGGTAAAGGTACTGAATTTTTTAGCGATCAGCCTAACGAAGTTAGTCAGCAAGAGTTACCATCAGAGTCCAGAAGTGACGCTCAGTTTGTGAGGCATGTTGATGTTAAAATTCCATCACGTTTAGAATCAGTAATGGATGATGTTGTTAAGGCAACACATGAAGAGATCCGAAACGAGGAAGTGTTGGGAAGTGGTAAACCACTAAATAATTCTAGTTTACTTGGCACGGCTGAAGTAACTTTACCATTGGTTGAAGATGCAAATGTCCCTGAGGGTGCAAAATTTTCATCTGAAGTGCATTGTGAAAATCATGTCACTGGCAACTCAAAGGGTGTTCATGATTCATTGGAAGTTTCCAGAGAGACCTTGAGTTCTGAAGACCAAGTTTCATCCTCTATTATGAGTGAAGCTGCACACAAAAACGAGGATGTTACAAGCTGCTTGGGTGTTGATTCTCATAGTCAAGATGTTTCTGTTAATGTCAGAAAGATTACGAGGTTGTCCGGTGATTATCGTAAAGATGATAGCAAGGTGGGGGAACCTATGGACCAGGGAGTTGGCTCATCATCTTTTGGTGAAGGCATTACACAAGATGATCTAGTTGTTTCAGAGTTACATCATTCAATTACTTCTGGTAGTGAACCAGGTATTTTACAAATTGATTCTTCATTATGATGGAGCTTAAATCATTATCCACAGAGTTTAGTAGCTTCGTTTTACTCCTTCCTTATCTTTCCCTTTTTGTAGTGAAAGATGTTACGCCGGAGAATTCCAACTTAGCTTCCTCTTTTGCAAGTGATGTTGCTCCTTTGCCTTTCAAAAATGGTGTCAAAATGGATGTGGACCCTAAGGAGGATCATATGACATCATCTACAGGTTTACACTTGATCCAGTTGGAAAGGACTGATGAAGCTGCCATGACAGAAGCTAGTTTATCATATTCTATTGCATCTTCTCAAGTAGAAACTGAGCAAGGCCCCATGTCTGAAGCTGAAGCAGGTCTGTCATATAATAATGTTGGAGATCTATTACGCGAATCATAAGACCAGTCTTCCAATGGACTATTACTGTTGTGCAGGAACCCAAAAAGTACCTCAAGAACAAGAGACCAGTGAAGTCAAGGAGCGGGAAACAAAGGAGATGAATAGGTGTCCTGTTTCCATTGATGCTTCTGAAAAAGATGGCGATGTTATTGAAAAAACGAATTTAACTCAAAATGAGATTGGAGCAACTGCTGAAAAATGCATTAAAGAGAAATCTAAAGATGCTGCAGGTGATAATTTGTAGTTTGTGTTTCCATTTGCTAGAAAACATGTAGATTGGGGCTAATCTGAAATCTTTATGCTCTCACTGGAGGACATTATTTTATTCATTATTTGCTCTTTCTGTTTGTATTATTCAATTGATAGATGGTAGGGATTTTTTTTTTGGGCTTTCAAAGGCATTCTACGTAAATATGTTGGTCAATATTCCCTTTTTGAAGATAAGGTCACTACTCTTTTAAATGTTTTCCTTTAGATAAATATTTTTTCTTTTCTTTATGATGTTTTAGCTAGTTTGAAATTTCCAGAAAATGTATAGTTTCATGGATCTGATCTGTGATGCAAGATTCATATCTTGACTAATAACCACTTTGTTGCAGAAAGTGCAGCAAATAATGATGAGACACACACTCAACTTGGGCCTGTATTGCTGGAGGAAATATGCATTGATGTGCTAAAATTTCAGGGTAGTGAAGCCACTCTAGTCTCTAAAGATAAGAATTCTGGGCAAACTAGCGAGCGAAGTGACAATAGTGAGTCATGCATTCTATGGAGACTTTGTCAACTTTCATTACCTGCTCCACTCCGTTATATTCCTCTTTTTTGGGGGGGGGAAGTGTTATGTTAATAAATGAGGATGGATTATGCTTGTGTGTGTGTCTGTATATATATAGGAAATAGCACCAACATATTTGTACTGTGGTCTGAGATGCTTTTCAAGAGCTTAATTGCTTATGCAGTTTTGGGGAAGGCTGAGAACAAGTTGGGAAAAACTCTTGGATACCAAAATTTAATAGAAAATGGAGATAAAAAATAATAATTTTCTTTTATTTTAAATGTCTAGAAAGAAGTGGAATGTGTTTAGGTACATAGAATTTCCAATTTCTAATTAATATGCTGTCACATGTATCACCAGTCTAAAAAGAGTAAGATTACTCTACCTTCTATTATATTCTTTTTTTCCCAAGGTTATATATTGAGAATTGTTGAAAGAAACCTTATTTTGAAATTGACATTCATCAATGTACTTAAAGAAATGCATTTAAGCATGCATCTTATTTACTACATTGTTAAAGAAGGGAAAAAAGTAGATTCTTGATTGAAGTTGCTTTGGATTCTGAATTTCGGGTAATTGTCCAATTTTATGATTGCTATATCTAGCTGAGGATTTTCGGCTGTAGTACTTGGATTTCATCTTTCAGGAAATTATGTGTGTTTGTCTGCTTTTATTGTGTTTTTATTATGTTTACTGTGCATAATTCGCAGGAAAAGCTCTGGATATGCAATCTGACTTTCAAAAAGACCCAGGTGGTTCTGCTGATTGTAATAAAGCAGTTTGTGTTTCATCCAAGCCTGCTCATGGTACACTTGAAAAGGTCTCTACAAATAAGAAAGCCCCAGTCATTGAGGTTATTGAGGGTGGTGCTAACCATGGGTCGTCGAATACCCATGAAACAAAAGGAAATGAAGTGTCAAAAGACAATGGAAGTGGCAGTGTTGACATCAGCTCAATTGTGGAATTTCCGAAAGGAGATGGGAAATCAAAATCATTTTCTGACATTTCAGCTCTTAAAGTATATTTTCACAATGCATTAGTTATTTCCATATATTTACAACTCTTTTTTATCCTTAATATTTTGGTTGCCTTTGTTTGAGAAGGGGATTAGGGGACTCTTGCTATAAATCTTACCACAAGTTTTAATTTAGACGGGCACTTACCTTGTAGCTACTTTTTTGAAGGTTTCACAGAGATCTTCAAATTCTGGCTTAGGCAGACTGGACCCTAAGACAACAACACCTGATATTTCTCAGTCAAATCCATTAGCATCTTGTGCAGAGGCTATCCATCATCGTGCTAAAGGTACCCCAGAGACTAAAGCAAGACAATCATCTGCCAAGGCAGCAGGAAAAGATAAAAAGGGAATCCAGTTGAAGGAAATATCCATTAAATCAGATGGAGGGGACAAATTTAGCAATGTTTCTCCAAGTACCTGCGGGACTTTCCAGCTTATGAAGTCAAATGAGATGCAAGGCTATGGACATACGGAAGGCAGTAACACAAAATCATGCTTTGTTGCTGCTGCTTCAACATCTGGTCTGCCAGATTTGAATGCTTCTGGTTCACAATTTGTACTTCTCCAACAGCCTTTTACAGATTTGCAACAAGTGCAACTACGCGCCCAGATATTTGTATATGGGGCTTTAATGTGAGTCCTGCTTTCATATCCCATATATGTTATTCAATAAGTAAAACTAAAAAAATAAATGGTAAAATTACTGTGGGACAGCTCCAAATATGAAAGCATTGTTAAAAGGTTAAAGAAAGGAATAAAATTAGAATCTTTTAAGTAGTCATCTAATGAGAAAGAGAACACAAGGAAAAGTTGAGAACTTTAGTTGGGTTGTCATTTGATGGTTGTACATTATTTTGGGACTTCATGTTACTGCAATTCCATCTACTGTATCTATTATTCAGATGAAAGCGAAGGATAATGGCTATGATATTGGCACAGCTCCTGTTTGAAGTTTAAATACGAAGACCTTTTTTTGAGTTGTTGGATCATCTTATATCAACTTTTGAATGATGAGGAACAAAGAGCTAAGCCATTGGAGGTTTTACTGTTAGAAGGGGGAAAAGTTAATTGGATTTTGCAGTGGAAAAAAAACATTTTAGTGTTTTTTTATCTAAGTTTATGATCATATTTTCTTTTTGCAGTCAAGGGATAGCACCTGAAGAAGCACACATGGTGTCAGCATTTGGAGGACCTGGTTGGTTGTTTTTCCTCCTCTCTTTTTTTAATTTTTTTAAAAATCAGAATGTCATCCCTTTTTGTGTGACTCACATAAATTTCTGGATGTGGTACCTATAGATGGTGGCAGGAGTATGTGGGAGAACGCTTGGTGTACATGCTTTGAGAGATTACTTGGTCAAAAAACTACTTCCATTGACCCAGAGACCCCTTTACGTCTCCAATCTGGTATTTCTCTGGATAAAGATTTATTCTTCATTAGCTTGGTCATATGTTTTACTGTACTATTGGAATGATATCTGCAGGTAAAAAGGCTTCTAACGAAGTAACTAGACAAATTTCTCTTCAAAGTAAAGATATCTCCTCACCTGCAGGTCAATCCAGCACCAACGGTACACAAACAATTATAAGCCCTATGATTCCTCTTTCATCTCCACTTTGGAGCGTTCCCACCTTAGTTGGTGGTACGCTCCATTCGGGTGTTAGGCCAAGAGGTTCTGTTTCAAATTATCAACAATCTCTTTCGCCACTGCATCCTTTTCAGACACCACCCACAAGGAGCTTTGTTGGGAATAATGCACCATGGATGTCCCAAGCTTCTTTTCGGGGTCCCTGGGTTGCCTCTCCTCAGTCTTTCCTACAAGAGGCTAGTACTCGATTTTCAGCACATCCTAGCATAGAACCAGTTCAATTGAATCCTGTAAAGGAAACATCAACACCACATGCATCTGCCACAAAGCTTGTTTTTTCTGGTCCAATAGTTCATACGGGAGATATGAGAAGTGGGATAGCAGGGCCCACTTCCGTGATTGAGTCAAAAAAGGCATTGACATCCTCCGTGCAGCAGGCTGTTGGTCCAAAACCTAGAAAAAGAAAAAAGAGTTCAGTTCCTGAGGAACGTGATCAAATTGTTTTGCAACCTCTATCTCAACCTCAACCTGTTGTAGAACCTGTTCTGCCGAGTAGTTTGCCCATGTCTGTCTCTGTGAAAACCTCAGCACCCACTCCTTTTGTGTCTAAAGTCATGTCAGAGAAAATGATTTTTCCTGTTTTTCAAGCGTCTTCCACTGATAACCTCAAAAAAGTAGACCATGATTTTCTGCAATTGTCTACTTTATCAGAGGATACTCTTGGTAAACTCAAGGAGACAAGGAAGCGGGCGGAGGATGCAGCTGCATCTGCTGCTGCAGCTGTTAGTCACTGTCAAGAAATATGGAATGAGTTGGATAAGCTGAAAAATTCTAGATTGACATCAGATGCTGAAGCAAAATTAGAATCTGCTGCTGTTCAAGTGGCTGCTGCTGCTGCTGTCGCAAAGGCAGCAGCTGCGGCTGCCAATGTCGCATCAAATGCTGCACTGCAAGCAAAATTAATGGCTGATGAAGCAATGATTTCAACTACTAATGGAAATTTTAATGGAAGATCAACAACATTTTCTGATGAGATGAATGCAGTAGGAAAGGCTACTCCTGCATCCATCTTGCGGAGTGATGATGGAGCACACAGTTCCAGTTCAATAATTACTGTGGCTAGGGAGGCTGCTAGGAGGAGGGTTGAGGCTGCATCAGCTGCCTCAAAGCGAGCAGAAAATATGGATGCCATTGTAAAAGCTGCTGAAATAGCAGCAGAAGCTGTATCGCAAGCTGGAACAATTGTTGCTATGGGTGATCCTTTTTCATTGCATGAATTAATGGAAGCTGGTCCACTAGGTTATTGGAAAGTGCCACAATTATCATCCGAACCTGCGACTAAATCTACTGACATCATTAAAGACCAATCTAAAGGTGTTTCTAGAGAACTAGGAGACATTTCGAAGAAGAATTCAAATGATAGACACTCAGATAGGAAAGAAACTCATACCATTGTCAATGAGAAGTCAGATAGTTTGACAGATGTGGACAAGGAACCAATAGATAACCATTTAAGACCTGCAGATGTCCTTTCAGGGTCCATAATGGCAGGCGAAAGAGGTTCAGGAGGGAGGATAGACCACAAGTTTTCTGATTTATCTAAAAATATCAGCATAGTCCTTGAATCTGAAATTGGATCAGAGTCGTCTCCCCTTGATGAGAATGAACACCAAAAGGCAACAGGGACCTTCAAAAGTAACAGTATTAAGGAGGACTCTCAAGTAGAGGTACTCTGAAATTGTAATGATTAAATTTTATTAAAGAGTTGTCATTTGATTTTTTTATAAATTGATAGTGTTTTCTCAAAAGATTCACCTATTATATTTGGAGATACTCTTGTGCATTAATTTTGCATTCAAATGTCAGGTTTTCAAAGATGGTGATGGACATAAAGCAGCTTGGTTTGCAGCTAATGTACTGAGCGTGAAAGATGGGAAAGCATACGTGTCTTACCCCGAGGTTTATCTGGATGAAGGTAACAACCCTCTATTGTATCCAAAAGTGATCATTAGACACATATCTCATGTATCAGTTATCCTTTGGATTTGAAGTGACAGTTTTAAACTTCCAAGTTAATATCTATTTCAGAGATCTAGTGTAGTCATAGTTTCAGTACATTTAGTTGCACACCATGATTATAGTTATCATTTGCTGCAAAGAGTTTGCCTGTCAGGTGACAACTTCTGTTTTTTCTAAATTCTGGGATAAGGGGGTACATGTGGTGGGTTGAAGCCATGATATGTTGCA
The DNA here is from genome assembly GCA_037013495.1 of Hippophae tibetana. NCBI lineage: Eukaryota > Viridiplantae > Streptophyta > Magnoliopsida > Rosales > Elaeagnaceae > Hippophae > Hippophae tibetana. The sequence goes on from CM072807.1 coordinate 85,530,140, forward strand.
TGTAAATTTCTTGTCTGATGCATTTGATATTGCATCTGTACAGGCTTGGGAGGGAAACTGAAGGAATGGGTAGAGCTTGAAAGCAAAGGAGAGGAGGCCCCCAAAATTCGATTGGCCCGCCCCATTGCTGCTGTGCATTATGAAGGAACAAGGAAAAGGCGTCGAGCTACTATGGGGGATCTTACGTGGTCAGTCGGAGATATGGTAGATGCATGGATAACTGACAGGTATAACTGTAGGCATATTTTTTTGTTACATAATTGCGATTGAGATTGCTAATCTCTCTGTATAATGTTAGCATGAGGCCTAAAAATGTTGTGGAAGTAAATTGTGTTAAGCTAATTAAAGAATTGAGGGTGATTATTAACAAGGATAGGGAATGAGCGGAAATGAGTCATTCATATTCCCATGTCTACTTAAAAACATGGTGGAAAATAAATAAAGGCCCTACAAAATCGGGAGTCATATCTATTGATTGTTTCCACTGATTCCCTTTCCCAAATTCACATATACAATCATATAATTATTTCTTATTTTAATATTTATTTTATTTTATATTAGTTATTATTATTTCTAAAAGTGCATTTAAGTAAATTAATATTTTTATTCCGATTCGTTTCTGTTCTTTAGTAAATCTTTAGTAAACACACATAAAGAGAATGAATTTTTGCCTAACCCCTGGATATAGCATACAAACTTCACATTTCATTCTCTCCAATCCGATTCATGTGCATTCTCATTCTTATTGATTCATTATGAATTAGTATGAATTAGTAATAGCATCCTCAATGTTGTAAAAGGCTAATTTAAGTACTAGGATGTTTTTCTTAAGTGAGGCAAGGTTGAAGCCTAATTTTAACTTTAAAAAGCCTTAAAAATATTAATAAAAACAATTATTAATCCAATAAACAATAAATATCAATAGAACATGGAAAGTTACTCAAAATTTTACTTTACATAATGTTTAAATATTAATATAAGCAATTAATAATGAAAATAACAATATAACACGAAGTAAATCATACAAATTGTATATTTATTACTTAAATATCAACTCAGAGTAGTAGAAAAATTATAAATATAAATAGTCAATTAGAGGGAAGAGGTAATGTGACTTGCAATACTGTAACTTGATAAAATTTGGAGTTGTTGGAGGCAAAAGAAAAAAAAAGTGATAGATGAAGGAAGATCAAAGAATATCAAGGAAGCAACTCTAATTGTGTTTTTTCATGAGATTATGATTTTCTTCTTTTTGTTTTTCTTATTTATTATTTTCCACATTTTTCAATTTTGTGAAACTGTGTTAGGATTTTATGGGTAAACCCATGAACCAACTTAAAAAAGGAATAATTTGAGACCAAAGTCTATATTGCTTCGAGGTGTAAAAGTCTTAAGACGCAATCCTTAATTTTTCACCTGAGGCTACAACCTCAGAATTTTTAATTTTTTTTAAGCCTTATCTCACCTCAAAATAGCATTTTACAACAATGTGTATCTTGAATGTTAATATTTGTGGTGTTTCCAGGAGTGCTTGTGAATTCGGAGATGTAACGTATTAGTTGGGTTAATCCCATCTCAAAGAGAACAAAACAAAAGAAAGAAATTTGTAATGAAGATCCTTTTCTAAAATTGTTTATTATTGATTTTTTTTATTTTTTTACTGAATGCAATGTGTATCTGGAATGCTGCAAATATGCCATTGTAGTTTTTGGTATTGTATATGAGATTATGGTGTCTCATGTTATATGACAAATGGATGCTTTGATTTTGAATGGAGGAGAAAGTTGGGACTTGTGAAGGGAATAGAACCATTCCTATTGCAGAAAAGTATTTTATTGACACCAGCAACAGTGTTATGTAGCATATATGATCATGGATTAATGATAGTATGAGCTTGTCTTGGGTAGATAACACTAATTTGGGGTTTGTTGAAGGGATAAAGGTGCCTCAGTCTAAAGTTTAGACATAAAAAATTCATACATTTTCAGCATAAGCATGACTGTATTTTCTGCCATGAGGTTCTCACAGAGTGTTAAATGTATTTTCTGTATTTACTTGAAAACATGCTGTTTCTGTTAAGTATATTTTTTACCTGCTATGCAAAGTTTCTTTTTTCTGCAATGATATTAACTGTTTGAATAGTCATTAGTTAATTGTATTGCTTACCTCATCTATGCTAATTTTATGTTTAGCTGGTGGGAAGGGGTTGTCACTGAAAAGAACAAAAAGGATGAAACTTCATTAACAGTCAATTTTCCGGGTAATTATATATTTATTTATGGATTTGCTCTTTCTCTTCTCTAGATTCGTTTGTCTACTTTCTTTTTCCCAGATTCTTCTAATACTTGTTTAGGATGTTGATATTTGCAAACAAATCATTTGCTTGTTATTGAACATACAGCTCAAGGTGTGACATCTGTTGTTAAAGCTTGGCATCTTCGTCCTTCTCTCACTTGGAAAGATGGGCAGTGGGTTGAATGGTCGAATTTGCGGAATGTTTCTTCCCTAGAGGTACTACCTTTCTTTGAGTTTATACTTGATCAAATATGACATTTTTCTTAACTGCAAATCTGGTGTTTAGAGTGATATGCCCAAGGAAAAGAGACCTAAGTTAGGCAGCCCTGCTGTGGAAGCCGAAGGGAAAGATAAGACTTCAAACTGTAATGATGTAGATTTGGGTAAACTCAAAGAAACAAGGTTGTTGAATTTGTCTTCAAATGAAAAAGTATTTAAAATTGGTAAGAACACAAGAACCGAGAATAAGCCCTATGGAACCAGAACAATGCGAACAGGTCTACAGGAGGGGCCAAGAGTGAAATTTGGTGTTCCTAAACCTGGAAGGAAGAGGAAGTTTATGGAAGTTAGCAAACATTATGTCTCAGATCAGGCTACTGGGACCAATGAGGCTATTGTTCCAGCAAACCCAAGCTTGATCCAACGTGGAACAGGAAGACAGGGATTGAGGAATACTTTTAAAAACGATTCAAAGGAAAAACAAGTGGCTAAGTCAAATCTTAAGGGGTTTAAGTCTGGGAATCAGCAAATTGTTTCAGCTAGAAGTATTCCTCGCAAAGACTACTACTCAACCAGTGCACTTTCTGCTCACAATGATGGAACTTTTAAAGACCGTACGAGGACAAAGGATTCTACAAGCCAAGTTGGAACCACATCAGGAAATGAGGACCTGACTGAAACTGGATCCTATCCTACCACTGAAGGAGCAGCAGAGAACTCTATCCTGTTTTCTTCTGCTGCTCCATCCGATGCTTCATCAAAAAGATCAAGTGCTAAAGCTTACGAGACAAATAAAGGAAAACTTGCACCAGCTAGTGGAAAGCTGGGTAAAATAGAGGAAAACAAAGTTTCTAACTATACCCCTCTAAAAACAATTTCGGGAGCTGTGGAACCACGCAGATCTAATCGTAAAATTCAGCCAACATCTAGAGTAAGAATTTATTTATTTATGTATACTTTTTATATTTTCCTACTGTTATGTGGCCATCATGTACTTTCCTTTAAAAAGATAACGTCATGACTGAATTATTTTTTCTTGTTTTTATTTTTGCTGTTGCAGCTATTAGAAGGACTGCAAAGCTCGCTGATGATATCAAAGATTCCTTTTTCACACGACAGAGGACATAAAAGTCAGAATAAAAATACTTCTAAGAGGTGAGACATGGTTCCAGAATTTAATTTCTCATTTTTGTGTTAGTGCGTATTGTCCCCATTTTTTGTTCTCTGTGCTCAAAGATGGACATATACTAACACAGCTTGAAAGTGACAGGGAATAATTCATGGTTGCAACAAGGAAATATTGAGTAAAGGATAGCGACATATCCAGCATAGAGATTGTGTATATTTATTGTAGGGGATAATGCTAGGAAGGGAATTTCTAGCTTATTTAATCTGATCATAATGTAGTTGCTAGATGTTCATTTTGATCATAGATCATAGTTTCGCAATTATAACCTTCTTAGTTCTTAGATACTTTCTTAATCGCTGTTGTATATGGGAGTTATCCTCCTAGTAGTTGGTTTGTAATTGCATGGAAGGATCTCGGATTGCTGCTCATCCTCCCGATACCGAGTTCTCTCTTCCTAGCTTGTGAGGTTTGTGTTTTATTTATTCTTCCATGCTCTTTTTAAGTCAAATGAGTTTTTGTTTACTGTGTTTGATGGAGATTTTGATTTCTAATTTATGCATTTTCTTTTGGTTTTATAATTAGGTTTATAATATATTTGATAACAATTTTAAAAAATCATAAAATATCATATAACATTTTTTTAATCTTATTTTTGATTTTATTTTAATTTTATTTTAATTTTTATTTAGTTTTTTTAGTCATGATTTTATATGTATAATAAATATTGGAAGAGCATTATTAAAAATATATTATTAATAAATAATAGCCCTCATTTTTTTTAATAAATATAGTATTGAGAGATTTTAGCCATAAAACTTGGGTATATTTTAGATAACTAAATGCATACTTGTACAATATAAAATATGCTATACTATAAATCTGATGTATGAAATGCAATTCTATATGTATTGGTCATCCAAATAAATAGTCACATGGTTAGTCTAACTATGAGATGCACGTGGGGTTCTAACTTCAAAGTCTATGTATAGTCAATAAATTCACAATAGATGACAAACTCTAAACATAGTGGGGAGTTTAACTCCGAGGTTCATATGCAATCTGCAATCAATACTCCAAGATCACAATAATATGTAGAAAAACTTAGAGAATACATGTGTATGCGATGAATAACTGTAGTTTGTTGAAAAGGGTCTATTGTGACCAGTAGCCCATGAATACCATATTTAGTAACTTCACAAGACAATGTACTAGTATACTTTTTACATATAAAACTATTTTTATGATGCATGTATAAAAAATTCTTGGATGTCATGTCATATTTTAAATGTTCATTTCATATCAATATTTGATACTCTTTTTATATATATATTTTTTAATATATGCATAATAAATTATTTATAACAAGTATCTCATTTTTAAATAATATTTATAATATTATAACATTGTTATTCGATTTTTCACTTTTGTTTATAACATGATACATACATTTTATTTATAAAAATGATACATGAATTTAAAAATTATGGAAGGAGATCAAATTTGAATTTCAAGCTATGGATACTTTGTAATCTAGTTTGTTTTTTTAATTGAATTTCAATTCAACTTGACCTAATATTTTTTAAAAAAATTGAGTTGAATTAAGAAAGAATTCTTACCTCAAATTCTTTATCTTAACACTTAGATATTTATCCAAAAAACGTATTAAAAATTTGAACACTTTGCGGAGAGAGCTTTTGGAGTGAGGGAGAGAAGAGGGGAAAATGGGTACAACTCTCTTCCTTTTTATAGGCATTTCGTAGAGCTTGTCATCAAGCTCGCTAATGGTTGTGGCGAGGTGGTGATTATTTATCAATTTTTTTCGTTCGATCTAATCTTTCAAATGAAATTTTTTCAAATACATCTTAATATTGTAAAAAATTATTTATAATTTCTTTTTGGATACTTTAATTATTTATATTGAATTTTACGAGGTTTTAGATTCTTAACTCTTTTGAAAAAAAAATTCCTCAAAATTTATAACTTCTCAAATAAGTAATAATATTTTGAATGAACTTCCCACTCTAAGTCCCAAGTTACATCTTCAAAGTCGTGATGTTTCCACTAAACTTTCGCTAGCGGTAATGCTTTTTTCCTTAAATTCTTGATCTGAAAATCAATTATTGCAACCGATTCTTCTTGATATGTTGCATCTTCTTGTAACGACAAATCTGTTCGATCCAATATTGCCTTCTTATTATGTTGACATTTTTGTAAGACAAACATGTGAAAAACATTATGAACTTGTGACAATTCTTAGGATAATTACATCTTATATGCTACATCACCAAAAGAATTTGATTCCTTTTCGAGTAGGATTTTTCAATAGTCTAGCAATCTTTGAGAAATCTTGCATAAGACATTGGTAGTATCCAAGCATTCCAAGAAAATTTTGAATTTTAGTCATATTTCTTCGTTAATTCTAATTCAAAACTATTTCAATATTAGAAGGATCCACCACAATTTTTCTTCCTGATATGACATTTTTGAATAATTTGACATCAGTAAACTAGAAGTCACACTTCTCAAACTTCGCATATAATTGATGCTCCCTTAGAGTTTGCAAGGTGATTTTGAGATGTTGTTCGTGTTCTTCACAGCTCCTTGAATAAATCAATATATTTTCAATAAACATAACGATAAATTGGTCTAAGGTTGAAATACCTATTAAATCCATAAAAGTAGTAGCGACATTAGTTAAACCAAATGACATGACACGAAATTCAAAGCGTCCATATCTCGTATGAAAGGTAGTTTTAGGTATATTCGATTCTTTGACCTTTAGTTGATGATATCTTGATTAGAGATCAATCTTTGAGAAGAAACTTGGTCATTTGAGTTGGTCGAACAATTCATCAATTTAAGGTAATAAATACATGTTCTTTATGGTTAACCTGTTAATTTGACGATAATCAATGCAGAGTCTAAAACTTTCATCCTTCTTAACAAAAAGAATAGGTACTCCCTAGGTTGATTAACTTGGTTGAATGAATCTTTTTTCAACAACTTGTCCAACTACTTCTTGAATTCTTGTTTTTTTGCAGATGCCATACAATAAGGAACAATAGATATTTGAGTAGTATCGAGATATAATTCCATCATAAAATCAATATATTAAGTATTCCAAAAATATATCCCAGTATTCTTTTACCATTGGTATTCATGCTAAGCTTCTTCCATTATCTCTGTCTACTTTTACAAAATTCATGAGAGATATGCTTGCCTGGTTTCATCTTCCCTATAAACGACATTTAAGGAAAGTATTAGAAAGATTTACTCATTTTTCACCATAAAATTGGACTTCTACTCCTTTGGGGGTTTGGGTGATAACCTTCTTCTCAAAGAAATTTATAATAGCTTGATACTTGGTTAGTCAGTCCATTCCTAAAATAACGTCAAAATAAATCATATCGAGTATAACAAGGTCAACTAGGAATTTGTGATCGTTAAAACTGATCAAATAATTCTTACAAATATATAAGACATTAGAAGAGACTAATAGAGTGTTCAAAGTAGTAGGGTTTCAATATCTTCATATTCAAGTTTTAACATTTGAGTACAAGTTAAAGGAATAAATGAATGAGTGGCACCAATATAAAAAAGAACTCGTACCCAATAGTGATATAATAGAATTATAAATTCCACCATATTGTTGATTTTGGGTTTCCTTTGTCTGCCAACTACCCCAAAGGGTTGACCTTGCATTCCTTGTTATTGGGTGGTAATGCCATCACTCTTGTCCTTTCCACGAGTAGATAATTGACGTTGAAAAGCTGATGTCGTACTAAAAGTTTGTTGGAAAGATTGTCTAGGATGCTTATAGGATTTAGAAGATTGTTCTTGGAATGATCGTCTTAGTAAATTTTTAAAATATAATTTAAAAATTTATCCCCTTTTTATCTCTTGAACGTAAAATCCTGTAAAACTCAATATAAATAATTAAATTATCCAAAAAAATCTAAACAATGTTTTATACTGTAAGGATGTATCGAGAAAGTTTCGTGTAAAAAATTGGATCAAACAAGAAAAATTGTGAAATCTCTACCATCTCACCACCACCAATGGCAAGCTTGAGAGTGAGCTCCACCCATTTTCCCTTCTTATGTTCCTCCTTCCAAAATCTTTCTCTCACTAAAGTGTTCAAGTTTTTAGTACATTTGGAGTGTGTTTCGGGGATAAATATCCGAGTGTTCAAGTCAAGGATTCAATATAAGGGTTCTTACTTTAGTTTTTTAAATCTATGTATTATTTTTTAATATGAAATGTTATGCATCATATGTTATGAATAAAAGTGAAAAATTGAATGTCATGATTTATTAGTAATGTTATAATATTATAAATATGGTTTAAAAATTAGATACTCTTTATAAATACTTTATTGTCATACATTGAAAAAAAATGTATATAAAACAAGTATCAAATGAGCATTAAAAATATGATATTGCATCGGAGTATTTTATGCATGCATCATGAGAATGGTTTTATACGTAAAGAGTATACATGTATGTTGTCTTACGAAGTACGGTACCCACAGGCTATTCGTTGCAGTAGACTATTTTTGACGAACTATAGATACACATCGTATATATATGTATTCTCATATTTTTCCGTCTATGGTGTCTCTTATTTTTGAATGCTGATTGTTGTAGTCTTGAATTGTTAACTGCGGATATTTGCTTGCACACGGGCCTTAGAGTTGAACCTCCCGTTATGTTTAGAGTTCGTTATCTATTATGAATTTGTTGATTATATGAGGGCATTAAAGTTAGATTCTCATTGTGTTTTAGAGTTAGCTACCCTTAGACAAGGGCCCATATGATATTAATTTGTTCGATACATGTGCTATATGTATTGTGATCGTACACGAGGTCAGAGGTGGACCACGTATTGTGCTTGGGTGACTAATACATATAGGGTTACATTTCATGCATTAAATTTATATTACATAGTATATTTTATATTTTATATTGTATGAGCATGCATTGGGTCACCTTAAATATATAGTCCACCAATCCCCTGAAAGCTAGGAAGCACAAATATACTTAGATTTTATGATTAAAATATCCTTACATTGCATATTAAAGATGATTATTTACATTTATAAATTTTTTTGTTCATATACATCATGAATATTTATTTGTTATAATTATATATTATATTAGATTCCTATTGAACTAAGTGTAGCTCATTCTTTTTTTTTCTTACCTCTAGATTAAAGTTTGATAAAGCGAAAACGAGAAGATGAAGAAAAAGAAGAAAACTTTAAGTTAATTTATGTAATTTATTTTGTATTTTATTTTTGGAGAAAATGTTAAAACATATTGTAAAATAAATTTTTTTCTAATATATGTATTTTTTTATTTTTAATTTAAATAGTTTTTGTTAAAGTATTTTTTAAATTTGAATATTTTGAATTGAATTTAAATTTTATAAATATCTTAAAATATAATTTAAAAAGTTATCCTCTTTCAGCCAATTTTTTTAGATGTGATTAAAATAGCTACTAATAGTAAATGAATATTTGAATATATTTTCAGAAGAATTATAAATAGTAAATAATACTTTTGGAATGCATCTAATGTACAAGTAGTAAATGGGTACATCAATAATTTATCATTTACTAAAATACCAAATTATCACACCTCAAAAAATGGGTAGGCGAGATAAAAAAATGGAGTAAATTTTAAATTATATTAAAATAAAACTTCTTTTAATTCCAACATAAATTCATAAATTTAAATTTAAGACATTTATAAAGTCAATTATAATTTAGTAGAGAAGTCTAACTTCTCTAATTGTAAATCATAGCCAATAAATTAAACAAGGTTTCAGGTCACACCTTGTACTCTCTGAATCCTCAATATAAACCCTTCATTTCTTCACCATGATTATTTCGAATAACAACTCAAAAATAAGGGAAGAATAAGTGGTGAGCTCCACAGCTTAGTAAAAGACTATTTTAAAACATTATTTTAATAAATAATTATTCATAATGTATGTTATTTATTAACAAATTTTCATGAATGCAAGTAATCATCATTAGTATACAGTGTATGAAGATTTTAATCATAAAATTCGAACATATGTGTACTTCCTCGCTTATGAAAGATCAAGGAAGTGTACATTCTAGGTATCATTATGTATGTTCATACAATATAAAATATGTTATGCGACATAAATCCAATACATGATATGAAACTCTATATATATTAGTCTCCAAATACATGGTTATATGTGTAGTACAACTTCGAGATGTACTTAGATCCACCTCCAACCACATGCACGATCATAATATCACATGTATCAATCAAATTAACGTTATATGGGCTTTTGTCTAAGAATAGTCGACTCAAAAACACAATGGGGTCCAATTCCGAGGTCATGTGTAACAAATCCACAATAGATAGTAAACTCTAAACACAACAGACGGTCCAACTCTAAGACTCGTGTACGATCAACAATCCAAGACCATAACAATGTAGAGTCAACATTAAGAGGCACCATTGACGAAAAAACTCCAAGAATACATGTATACACGATATATACCTATAGTCCATCAAAAACATTCTACCTCAACCAGTAACCAATGGATAACTTGCTCCAGAAGACAACATATAAGTGTACTCCCTATGTATAAAATCATTCTCATATTACATCTATAAAATTCACAAATGTCATATTACATTTTCAATGCACATATCAACATTTAATACTCATTTTATATACAAGATTTTTTAATATGTATACAATAAAATATTTATAACGAGTATCTTATTTTTAAACAATATTTATAATATTATAACATTGTTAATAAAATCATAAGATTTTTCACTTTTATTTATAATATATTATGCATAACTTTTTATTTACAAAAACAATATATGAATTTAAAAAGTTAAAGTAAGAACTCCTATGTGAAAAGTTACTCCATTGATAAGCTTCTGAACCCAAATTTCAAGATGTTTATCCTTAAGACACCCCAAAATATGACAAAAGACCCAAGCTTAGAAAAAGATTTAGAGAGAAAAAATAAAGAGAGAAACTATGGTGCAAAGAGATGAATAAATTCGACCATTTTTTATAAACAAAATTTGGAACTCATTGACCATGTCACCAAGAGTGGTGGTGAATGGTAAGGAGTGACAAAGGGATCGACATAGGTGTAATGTGATATGCAAGATTTTCCAAAATTTTCCCTCTAATTTTTCAAACGAAGCATCCCAATGTCACTACACTTCAAAATATTATCCAGGATTCATTTTAAGACACTTTATTATTTATAATGAATTTTTAGGATTTTACATTCTTACCCCTTTAAGAAAAATTTCATCATTTGAGTAAACCCTATAGTGTGGGGAGACTTCATCGTTCATTTGCACTAGTGAAAACCATTGTTTCCATCAAAAAGCAGCAGGGGTTTCTAACAAAGAATAATGCAGAAATTAGTTTATTGGCTACCTGCACAACCTACTTATCTAGCAAAACCTAACCTTTATGCACAATTGCATACTGATACAGTACCACTGCCTCCTATACATGATACATCGGCCTTAAGAAGTTAAACTTGACTCAGAAGACCTCTGTTTTGCATAAAACTTGGATTCACTTGGTGAGGATGACCAAGATCACGTAAAACATTCTCACTACCAAAATTTTCCCAATCTCCACACGAAGTTCTTGAAGAAATGACGCCTCTTCTACAATGCATAGTTCAACTAAATCATTCTCACCTTGACTCACTTTCATGCTTTGAAGTAAAAGCAGCTTGTTCGACGTGATCTTCGTGGTCACTCTTTAGAATAGCCTCAGGTGGCTTCTTACAAATACAGTCGTGCGGATATTCATGAAATTCACCCCGGCCAGGTCTCATCTCATCTGGCTCACCCATGAATCCTCTCTGGCATGCCTTCACCTTCCTGGAGAATGTTTCCCAATCCATTTTATGCCTTGCCATTAACAAAGCACTGAGTTTCTTTGCATTTGGTCTAATGGTCCTCTTATAGCCCATATACCTCCTGTGAAATGTGAACCAGAATACAAATTTAACAAATCTACAAGAAAAATAATGAGCCGCAGAAACACCATTACTGGTAATCAATACGTGTTTTAATGATGATGATAACATACTATATATGAAAACCCATGGATTTTACACTCAGGTGGGATTCAAGTTTCTACTGGCATAGTTTAACCATCATCCTGGACTTAAGGGGAAGCAAAAATGAACACATTAAGTAATGCAGTAGGAGACTTATAGGATGAAGACAATCAGGCACGTAGTGTAATGAAATAAATTTGAAGATATTAAAATATTCTAAAACGTCTACTGACACTATAACTGAGTTAAACCTAGACAAAGAAACGAGAAAATGAGATAACAAGCTAAAAGGACCTATTATCTTTGGATTGTTTTTGCAAAATCCCTGATACAAGTAATTCTAAAAGAACTGAAAACCATCTCGTTTGATTCTGCCTCTAGCATTTTCTGGCAGTATTAAGGAGAGTAAAAGGAAGATTGTACTTTCATATTTTCCAATCTTTTATTTTTCAGAAAACATATTTTACAATCTTGACAACGGGAAGTAAAAGGTAAACGAAAATGGGTCAAATTTATTACCTTCTACCCGCAAGAATTTTGGCCATATTTCCATTATTGTTAGTGACAAAAACATCACTCTCATCACAAACAACATAGTCAAGGGAAGCTAAACGGGAAGAGAAAGGAAGAAAAGGTTCCAGCTCTTCCTTTGCTAGCATCTCCTTCACATAGAAGTTGGGAAAGAGTTCTCTTAAAGGGCGTAGAGTCTCCTCTCCACCATATATTTCACCAGAAGCAACATAAAGATATGTGCTATTTGCAAAACCGAGTGCTCGTAGCATCAGACCTACTTCATGAGGAGTAAGAGGGCATTTTCCTCGCTTTCTCTCTCCATCAGGGCTTAAATCCTGAATAAAAAATGAGATGATATCATTTCAAATGGAGCAACTCACCAGATATATTAGTAAGGTGAAACTTAATTTACCAAATGCATTTGAAGGTGAATGAGATTAATATGTTATCAAATAATGGCATATAAGATTTCTCTTTTGATTAAAAAACGAAAAAAATACCATATATGTCACACTAAGCAATAATATTATCATCATTTAGTTAAGATGAACAAAGAGGGAAAAAAATTCAGGTCAAAAGTCCAAGAGGATAGAAATCTCACAGGTAAAGTTGCCCATCTCTTTCTTATTTCACCAAGTTCGTATCTTTCTTTGTCACCCCCACCATAATAACACCCAGAAAATGCAAGCATGTCTGGTTCAAACCTGTCAATCAAGAGTGCCATTAACAGGGGGAAGGCATATTTATAAAAGAAACTTTCACCATTCATGGGATGAAGATCTAGGAAATCATGTAACTGAAACCAACATATGGATTTCTGAACTGAAAAATGTAATAAGAAAAGGTTACAACAACACTTCAAGAGATATAGAGTGAAAATTGTTTCCAGATGTCCAAACTACTGATTAGATATTATGGGTGGAGAGCAAGCATCTGGTTGATTTTCCACTGGCTCAACAACTATTGATAACATGAAACTAACAATGGACTAACATATGAGCGTTTGTGTGTAAGCAATCAGAACAAACCTCAAGTGAACTGCAATGAAACGGTTTGACATCTTCCTCATCTTCATGACAATTTTCTGGCCAAGAACTTGTATAGGTTTTGTAAATCTTAAAGCATGATAATTAGCACGACAACGCAGCTTTTGCAGATCTTCATCAATGTTATTTGCAAGTCTATAATCAAACTTTGTCAACTGCAAAACCTGCAATCCACAACCAAATCAAGAAAGGTACAATACCAAAACCAAGTACTGTTGGGGCTTTTATGGAACTAGAAAAGCATTGCTCAAGCTGTGACAATGGACCAAGGTATCAGAAATTTTCATCTTGTGTATGCTAAACACCATAAAGATTTCATTCTTTTGGAATGGCAAAGAACCTTACACGTCTCCTTGAAAGTATGGGCAGAACTTGGTCCAGATAATATTCAGGGGCAGATTTTCTGGGGACACGCATAGTATATGGAGGCTTCTCCATTGATCGCATAACCTTATCAGGAACTCTCTTCACAATGTTCACGTCTTTTGCAAGGAATGAAATGAACCAATTGATATCAAAAATATCTGCAAAGTCACTGCATACAAAACACTGTGTCATGGAGGCTTGATTACCACAATATCAATAAAATATTAATTTTAAGAGCTAATTATTGACATACTAACACAACCCAAAATTACCTGTCGTCCTTCCAAAATGAATGATGATCCAACTCTGGTACAACTAACGTTGCATTAAGAATTCGTGCAACTACCACTGCATCTGTAATCTGATTAGGAAATGTAAGGTATATGCAAGTGTTGACGATATTAGTGAACAAAACGTTTAAATGTAATTTAGTTTCTACGCACATTTTGAAGATAACTATTCAAGCCGAATAAACTTCCGAGTAGTAGGAATATTTAGTATATAGATTGCTCCATTGATCGAGTAGTATTTGGATCGATCGAGGAGATAGAACGATCAAGTATCGATCATGTACGATCTAAGTCCTCTCGGGTTGAATTTATATTAGGGTAGATCAATCGAAGTTGGATTCGATCAATCAAGGGACTAAATCGACCGTATTCAATTTATTTGGTCTTGGGTTTTTATTAATCGTTGCCTAGATCGATCAAAAATGGTTTCGATCAATCGAGCGACGAAGGGCTTCAACTTTAACTTAATTGTTTACTCGAGGCAAACATTTCTATTACTATATTGTCCCTACAATTCAATGTTCTATGAATTGTGTAATGGACAGCTTTGCAATTGCATTTTACCCTAACATTAAGGCTTCAATATTTTATATTTAAACCTAATACCTCTTGTTTTCTTTAACCACTCACTATAATTTTGTAATTGTTTTTGTGCTCTCTCTCTCTCAAGTTTTGCAAAAACAACATATTTGTTTAGACTTCTTTTTGGATTAATCTGTCAAACATTGGTGGTTGTATTTGCTTGAATAATTAGCCTATTTATTTTATGATACGATGATTTGATGTTCATATAACTTCTTCTTTATTATATTCTTGAATGCTTGAATAAAATAATTGTGTGTATAATGTTATAATTATTTAACTTTAAATAAGCTACCTTTATTAAACCTGTGCTAAATCAACTTGTTCTAACTGATATATTCTTGAGTCTTATAATTAGGGTTATTTATTATTGAATCTGCTTTAGGACACACTTTTCACTTGCATTATTGCGCTAACTTTTCAAATGCTGGTTAAATGGGTTCAATTGCTCGCGTGATTCGAGTTTATTAGAACGTTGGTCTGAATCCAAACACTTTTCCTGTGCTATAACAAGTAGTTTGATTCATAGTTTTGTAATCAAACATTATTTTTATAGTAGATAGTAGGGGTGTACACGGTTCGGTTTGGTCCGATTTTGAGTAAAAAAAATTAACCAAATCAGACCGGACCGTTTGGTTATTAAAAATGTTATAACCGAACGATTTGGTTAACGATTTGGTCTGATTAATAATACATAAATATGATACACCTAATGATATACATTTGATTAAAATATGGGAAATTTAATCAACAATTTGTGAGAAGCGATATGGGAAATACCTTTGATTAAAATACTTGATCGTACATGATCGTGATTTTTCTCTAAAGTCATTGTTGTGACTTAAGTTGTTTTTATTTAAAAATATCATGTGTCAATCTTTATTTATTTCCGGTTTATTTTATTCATACACGAGTGTAAGTCTGATCATTTGTAAAATTTTAATTTTACATAATTTGATTAATTACCTATCCACCCTGCTCTAGTTAATTAGATCCGTAACTAAAACTCTCAAAAAAGAAGATTGCCAACTAACATTAGAAAATTGATGCAAACAGCTGATATACACATGAATAAATCTATCTCCCTATATAATATATTTTAGCTGTTTGCCAGGAATAAACCAAACAAGCAGTTATACATACAAAGATATTAAAATGAATGAAAGAAAATCATCATATGTAGCTAAACATAATTGAACTTACTCCTGTTCTTTGTTGATTCAGCCCTCCACTAGTTGCAATAAGCAGATACCCATTTGAGAATCGCTGACGTACAACAGCTGCATATATTGACAAATTGAGAGAATAAATGATCAAATAAACTTCAAAAAGTACAAAAGAAGAAAGCATGCATAAGGTAATACCAGCGATACTAACAAAATAAGTGATTTGCAATGCATTCAAAAGGAAAATGCCCCCAAAACAAGCGCACACTAGCACACAGTACTTGATTCATATATGTTGTAGCAAAATCAACCCTTAGACTGGTGGAATTCCTACCACATTGTACTAATAAGTGCCAGAGTACATAATCACTACAAGCTTACATAAAACAACAACGTCATTTTTTATATATCAACCAAACCAATGCATAATACATGGAGGCTATTGACGAAGAACAAAGCTTTTTCTAAGACTCAAACTTAAGAAAAAGAAACTCAAAAGAGTATAGACCACAAATCACTTACGAGCAAAACGAGGGCCTCTTTCACTGCATCCATAGAAATACTTGGAGTATTTCGATTTCCATATATCAATTGACTGACGACCACTCGAATCCTACCACCATTAGTTCAATAGTTAAGTACCCACTTCAACAAAACACACATTTAATAAACAAGCACACTAAAAAGAAAGAAGAAAAGCGAAATAACAATAAAAAGAAAATATGTCTACTTTGGTGTAAAGGCCGTGCTTGAGCTTGACAAAGCGCTGAGAGTACCATTCAAGATCAGACGCCACATGTCCAGTAAACAGCGATATCAAACCGAGCGCAAACAGCATTAACCCACAAACTAGTGTCCAAGAAACCGGTTTTCTTTGCTGGGTTGTCGTTGTATTACACAATCTCCAGAACATGTGCTTCCCATTGTACCCATTTTGTTGCTTTAGTAGAGCCAGATTCGGCAATGTGAAGCTAAACATCCACAACTTGACAACTCCCATCTAATTCAGTCCCCAATTTCGGCCCTCGCATTCATACCAATTTCACGCCTACTGCCATTCTCGAAGCCTCCGTTACAGGATCAGATTCGGAAAGTGTGAAAACTGAGGAACTAAGAAGCCCCAAGTAAAAGTAAAAAGGCACACAGTGTCAAAACATATAATACAGGAATGTTTAAGATTGAAAATGGAAACCCTAAGGTCTGACTTCGAATCCACTGTTTGAGTCTCCAAAAGTCTGAATATGTGCTTAGAGGGAGAAGAGTGAATTTTTCTTTTTAGAAGATAAAATTAACATAAAATTAATAAAGCGGTGCGGTGGATAAATGGCATATTGCTATCGGAAAATTCTATTTATCAGAATTGCGTTAGATGTTGTAGTATTATGAATAAATAAAATAAAATTTATACAATTATAGTCGGATTGGCGGGTTTAATTACATTATATTTTAAATTTATATCTATTTAACACAAATTTATTTCTTTATAAAAAAATTAAAAAATCTATATTATCTCATTTATTTACTTCAAAATTAAAATAATATAAGTTAATTATTTTATAAAATAAATTTATGGGGATTTTTTTTGTTTTGTAAAGGTAGTAATATGCATATTTTTGTTAAAAGTATTGAAGTTTGAGTATTTTTTTCATAATTATATATTATATGAAGTGTTTATTGCTTTGTTGTTTTTTTTTAAGTGTTTATTGCTATTTGGTAATTGGTGTGAAAAGTTTGGACCGAAATGAATGGGAAAGGTAAATGCTTTCTCCGAGTTTTAAGGAATTTAAGATATCCATTATTTGAGAAGTGATTATTCAGTAAGTTGAAAAATAAGTTTAAATATAAGTAAAATAAATTTTGAGTATGGTTATTACCACATATTTTTATTGTTTACACAGCAACAACATATAGAGATTGTTAATTTTAAAAATTATTAGAAACATCATTTTTATCTTTAGTATATTTATTTTATACTAATTAATATTTACTAAATTTTTTTTTTTGACAATTAATAATAAATATGTAGAAAAAAATAAAACTAAGTGCATCAATAACCCATTTTAAAATTTTAAAAAAATACAAATTGGTACTATTTTTTCTAAATAACAATTAATAAAATTAGTATAAAGTAACACATCAATTACATCTAAATTAATATATAATTTTTATTCATTGTTTTGCCTTTAGCATGCATGGTTAAATGTAAAATATTTAAACTGTATTTTTTATTAAACTGTGAAGTATACTAACTTACATATAAATTAATTTAATTGTTAAAAGTAAAATAAAAGAATAGGGTATATAAAAAACAAAATTTAGGTTATTTTATAAGGAAAATAAAAAGTGTCAAGCCTAACTTTATGCATAATTATAATAGTTTAACAACGTATGACTTCTTACCTAGCATTAATTTTATTATTATTTTGCATTTTTTATGAAGCTTTTTAGCACTTTATACACTATGCAATTATATGAAACACTAAAGTTTACCTAATTTTTTTTTTTAAATTTACTCGATTAATTTAATAAATAAGTTGATGAAAATTACAGTGTGTTTAAAGTATTTTTAATATAAACTTTTTCTTTATAACTGTGCATCCATGCAAAAAAGGATCTCATTTTATTTTCTCTGCAAAATTAAGTTGATTAGAAAATTTTACCATTTATACGACGGTCAAGAAGTTGTTGTGAACAATTTTCATTTGATTAATAGTATCTATAATTTCTCCAAGGATATAGTACTATTTGGGATCATCTCTTCAATGTTAGTATTGGTTTTATCTCCATGTGATTACGATATTCATGATTTTCTATGCTTAATTTTGAATGAAAACTATCTCTTATGAAGGTCATCAAGAATTAATTATCTATTTTGGTGTTATCGAAGTTTGTGTATGAATAGAATTTTGTATCTTAAAAGAGAAAACATGATATATATATATATATATATACCTCAAAGAAAAACTAGAAATAAATCACATAATTTACTAAAGTGTGTGACCTGCCTCGAGTGTCGCACCCTTAATATTTCAAAGAAGAAAAAAAAGTCGCACCCATAATAATAGAGGCAACATCAATCAGTCAAGTCGGTGGCGCTAAAACCCTAAATCCTCGCGCCGTGAAGACCAGTTTTAACGAGAAACAAATACAGAAGTACCGCAGCCACAAAATCGATCCCTCGAAACGTTCAATTCAAGCAGTTTGGATTAAAGTCGTTTCGTCTTCTTTTCATTGTCAGCTCTGAACCCTTTCATGGCATCTATCTGCCAACGATTGGCCAACAAAACAACATTGTCGTCTATCAAATCCGCCATCAGACCTAACGTACGTACATCCCCTCTCAACCAAAAACCTCCAACTTCCTCTTCCTCTCGCTTCTCTGCCTCTACTACTTCTACTTCCAATCCTCTTCGCCGGTTTTCACTTTCCAGGTCGAGCTTTCTATCCCTTTTCTTTATTTTCCATGTGAAATTTAATCCCTTTTTGATTCATTTAGCTTATTAAACTTCTGGGTTATTTTTGCTCATTGTTGTTATTAGTGTTATTCTGAGTCATGGTTATTTATGGGCAGGTCTCCTTCGGAATTGGGATGCGTGCAATCACTATTGCCACTTCACAGCGCGGTTGCGGCGGCGAGAATGACTTCCTGTCTGAGCACATCATCGAGAAGTTGCCGAGCGCTTTCACAGGGTACACTCTGCTGCACCTCTCCGGGCCTCTAATATGCAAAAAAAATATTTCTTTTTAATTGTGAGTGGCTTTTGTTTCACATTTGCCTTTCAACCTATTTCCCCAAATTTTCCATTCTTTGCTTTGCTTTGCTTTTTTTTTGTTGGGTAATGGTTTGCTTTTATGGTGTTCATGTTGCTGAATTGGGTTATTTCTAATTTGACTTGATAAAAAAATATGTTGCTCAATGAACAAGTTTGGAATTGGAATCAAATTGCTAGCAATAACGCAAAATGGTTTATTTAATTTGAATGAAAGAATACATTCAGTGGTCAGCGGTCTTAATGTTGTGAAGTGATTCAATATCTGAGGGAGTTTAAATCAAGCCTGTTTAGCTTGAAACCTTGTAGTTTGAATGAACTTGAATTTTTGAATAAGACATTTCAGGCTGTAAAAAGGGGTGGAAGTTCTTTGACTGGTTGTTCTATCTGACTGGATTATTTGGTTCCCTGCAGGCACATAATAACAATATGCTTTAAAGAAATAAACTGGGAATTTACAACATCTGCTATTTATGACCTACTGCATATTTTCAAGTATGAAGCAATGACTTTTTCTCTAGAAACCTTAGATCTTTTGTTACCTTAGTTCAGTTAATATGTTGAATTGAAAATGTTTGATGTTTGTTCTTGTCCTTGTCAATTGTTACATCACACATAATAGAAGCTTTAATTTAAGATCAAGAGTCTAAGACACATGTTTAGTTTAATTTTGGATATCATTCATTTTAATCAAATGTGTGGTTTTCTTTTACTTATTTTTGTTTGTTGTAAAATACCATAGTATATGCTTCTGTCGTGTTACAAAGCTTTTATTCTTACTACATAATATCACCAATTTAGCTCCATTTTTCATTTACTTCTATATATTCTGTATTGGGATTGACTACAAATTAACTTTACGATGGTGAGAGGTGGAAGTTATTAGACTTTTGTCAATTATTTAATTTAGTTCACCATATTGTAGTCCTACTCGTTAATAGCTTTTTAATCTTCATCTAATCCTATCAAAATCAATGTCTGATAAGTTTCAAAATGCTATGAATAACTACTGCCTTTGAGAACACTTTATGGTGGAACACAAGTATGAATGCAGCAAGATTTAGGTTAGGTTTGATAACAGCTTGCACTTTTACCAGTCTAAAGCCTTATATACTAGGTAATGTTAGTACACGAAAAGAACACTGAAAAAAATTAATTTTAGTGCGAAGTATTCGAAAAGAACAGATATATTCAGCTTAGTACTTTGATCTTTAGAGCAATTTAGTTGTTGATGAATAAGAATATCATGGTAACATAGCTTCTCCTTTTGCCCAGATGGAATTGATGGTACGTGAGACATTTTTGCTGTATTGAGAGGTGGGCACTATCATCTATTCTATGCTTCATAGCAGACTTAGAACAATGTGGACACTGTTGTAGATTTTTGCCTTGCTTCATTCTAGTCTGTCTAAACATATATTTATTGAGCGAATCATGTTGCTTGAGTATTAAGAATCGAGGCATTGTTTAAGATATGATTTCAAAAATATACCACTGGCAAAACTCGCAGCATTGGCACCATTCTTGTGCACTTTGTATGAATTTGCTGTGTTTAATGAGCTCAAGCTATATGGTTCATATCTAGCTTTCTATTGAGAGAATGATTCTGACTCACTTTTTTTTGTTCTTTCAGAGCTTGGATTGTCAGTTCCAAGGTAATTGACTAATTGTGTACTCGCTGATGGCTGTTACCATGAAGAATGAAAAGCAAGAATTGTAATTTTTGCACATTGAAACTCAGTTGTTACATGCAGTCTAAATGATTCTGATTTTGATTCTAATTTGTACTATGGAGGATATTTTTCCTGAGAAATAAGATTAACGTTGTTGATTCAATATTGTCAACTACCAATACAAACAATTTCCTACTTTAGCATTCTTGCGCAAAATCTTCTACGTTGGCTTGAAAGGCGGTAAAAGCAAGTGTATTGCTAGAATCAGGCGTGCCATCCATAATTGTACCTCTAACCTAAATTTCAGTTCTAAAATTTGATGAGCAATCTTTTGTTTTGCCTTGTGATGGTCTGTTTCTGTAATCATATCTTAAGTGGATGGTTTGTGATGTTCTGATTTGTCTTTAAACTTTGTAATAAATGGGTTTTATTTAGCAGTATCATTTAGATGGCAGTATCTATCTCTATCCAACTATAACCAGCTTGTTTTTTCATGCCTTTATCCTTCATCATCTTCCTAATTGCCTTAACATCTTCCCATTTGCCATAGTATGCGTGTATATTAGAAAACACAACGTACACATAACCATTGTCACCCTCCAACTCTATAACCTTCGCAGCGACAATCTTTGCAGCTGTCAAATCCTTACAAGTTTCGCAAGCACCAAGTAAAGCCCTCCATACCAACTCACATGCCCCAAAGCCCAACTCATAAATCATCCTCACTCCCTTCAACACCTCTCCTCTCTCTCCCATCAACCTTATCATGGAACAACAGTGCTCAACAGTTGGTTCAATCCTATAATACTGGATCATCATCTCAAAATACCGGTTTGCAACTTCTAATGGCATTTTGTCATGTGAGCATACAGATAAGATATTGAGGAAAGTGATTTCATCCGGTTTTATGTCTCTGTCTAGTTGTAGCTGCTCAAAAAGCTGGATCACTTTTGAAGAATTACCGTAACGAGCAAAGCCAGTGATCATAGAATTCCAGGTAACCAAATTCTTTTCTGGAAGTGATTGAAAAATGGATTCGGCACTCTCTACCTGCCCACATTTAGAATACATGTCAATTAAAGCACTCACCACAACAGTTGATGTATTCAATCCACCTTTTATGGTGCAGCAGTGAATCAAAATTCCCCATGTTAAAGCTGAAAGACCAGCAACTCCACTTAAAATACTTGAAAATGTGAATTGATCCATTTCTATGTTCTTCACGTGCATTTTGCTGAAGAGGACCAGTGCTTCTCGTGCTCGATTCCTGTTAACATATCCTGTTATGATTGCATTCCATGAGGATGAATTTGGTGTTGGCATTTTCGACAAAATCTTGATGGCTTCTCCCATGTCTCCAAACTGAGCAAAGGCATTAATTAATTCATTATATGAGATTGTGTCTGGATTTGGCATTTGTTGGAAAAAACTTGCTGCTAGTTTTAAGCTTCCATTTCTTCCACTAGCTGAAATTATTGAATTCCAGGAAACAACATCCTTATCAGTAATCTTATGAAACACAGAGGTTGCCTCCTCAACAGACCCACATTTCCCATACATGTCAATCAAGCAGTTTGAAGCAAAAATGCTACTTTCTAAACCTAATTTAACAATCTTGGAGTGAATCGACTTACCCAGTTGCAAAAGACTCAGTTGACTGCAGGCACTTAACCCAGCAGTCAATGAATATGAATCTGGAGAAACTTCAGATCTGTCAAGCTCAAGAAACAAATTCAATGCTTCCCTAAACTGCCCTGAATGGACGCAACCAGATACCATAGAATTCCAAGAAACAATATTTGGTTGAGGAATATCAACAAACATTTTATGGGCATCAGTTAATGAGCCAATTTTAAAATAAAAACCGATCAGGGCAGTGGTAACATGTACATTGGAGCAAAACCCAGATCGCAGAATGTAGCTATGGAGCTGCTGACAGGAGTCCAAATTCATATCTGTTAAAGCTCGAACCAGGTGGAACAGAGCGTACCCATTTGGTTTGTTACCATAGTTGAGATTTTGGAAGACCTTTAATAAGGCGCGCCTAGTGTTGGTGCTCCTTTGAGCGAGGTCTGAAATAAGACTGGTCCACAAGTAATAGTTTTCAATTTGCTGGGTTGTACCATTGGTGTTGTGAATATAAGTACTTGAGCTAATGTATTTAAGCCAAAATTGACGACGCTGCTGTTGTTCATGTAGGTGCTCTAGGACACTCTTGAGGATATATTTTTGCATATCTCGCAAGTAGAGCGCGAAGTATAGGACAGGTAGCTTATTTATATAATATAAGCGGTTTATTCAGTAATTATAACATTAAACATTAAAAATCTTATCATTTTTTAAAAATATCATAACAGTATAATCATTAGGTATAAACGAACACTTAAATATAATAATTTTTGAATTGTATATTTATGTTAAAGTTATTTATAAAAATTAAGTATTATAGTTGAATTTTAAAAAAATTGATAATTAAAATTTTCATTTTATAGGTAAATAAATAGTCCAAATAATTTATTTAAATTGATAAATTTAATTTGATATGTCGAATTAAATTTTTTAATTTAAACGGATTATTCGCATTGAAAAATATACAATTTTTTTGGACTTTTATGAAATTCAAATTGCTAGATTTTATAATTTGTTGTATCCAATCTGAATTGAATTATTATTAAATTATAAATAAATGTATATTTTATTTTATAATGTATTATATTTAAATATTATATATATAATAATTACATTATATTATTATTTTAACTTAAAATAAATATAAATATTTATAATAATTGTACATATATATTTTTTATTTTATTTTTATTTTTTAATTGTGGCTATAAATAACAAATATTACTATAAAAATATCAATTTAAAATTTAAATTTATATATACTATATTTTATATATGATAATAATTTATAAATAAATTTCAATATAAATATAATATTATCTAATCTAAAAAAATTTAGTCTATTTGAATTCGGATTGATTAAATTATCAGATCATATTTTGATTAAAAAATTTCAAATCTGTTCAAATTTGATACGATTTGAATTAATAAAAATATACAATTTCTATATCTTATTCATCCCTAACCATTTTAATAAATTATATAATTAATAATAATTACTATGAAAATTGTAAAAATACTTAATCATATATCTCATTTAAAAAAACTACTAAAATTAATTTAAGTAACTTAATAATTATACCACAGTGTCCATAAAAATGACATTCCTAACCTTTTTTCATATCTAAAAATATAATTTAAATATCGTACTTAAATTAATATACATATAAAAATATTTAATTAAATAAAAAACTATATTAAATTATTATATAATTTTTAAATATAATATCATTAAAATACTACCTATAAAATCTGGATTAAAAAAATAGAACAAAAATAAAATAGTTATATAACCAACATATTATAATCTATATACCACTATTTTAATGGATTGTTTTCTATCACTTTTGAGGTTCTGAACTCAGATCCCATATTTAGGATGCGAGTTTGTTTATTTTTATGTTTGGTATCTTGGTTACGATTTTTTTACAAGAGATGTGTATATGATTGTATATTGTTGAGTTTCATCTAGATAATATTATTGTTGTATTTTAAAAATACAAAAATTAATGAAATATTTATATTATTTTCTAAAAAAAATTGGGAGTATTGAATTTTTTGAATGATTTTATTGGAGTTTTAAAAGTAAAGGGTATTCAACTAATGATTCCCTCGACTCCAAGATTTCTAACATTCATAATTATTTTAAATTTTCTGTTCAACATTGTCCATACAATTCCATTAAAATGGAATCTATTATAATCTACAAGCTTTACCAAAATCTACAAGAGTTTCTAAAATTTGTTGTCAAAAGTGGAATAAATACGGGTATAGACAAGATAATTTTTGATATAATTGTTATCAAATTAAATTATAAAATATATACTAAAAATAATCCAAAAATCGTTACGATTTAGAAATAATTTTTTTAACCCTAAATAACGATTCAAGTAGTTATTAAAAAATATCTTATAAAAAAACAATTTTTTTAAATTTTTTTTAAAAATTCTTAATAAACTTTAATTATTAATTAATATATAATTTAATTTAATAAATATATAAATATAATTAATTTCAGGTGGGTACAATTATCAATATAACCGTACATTTTATTTCATGTTCAATTTTTATTGAATAAAAATCGAATTGATGATACAAATAATCGAAAATAAATGAACCACAATTTTTTTACCCATTCATACTTAAAAGAATATCAAAATCCTAATTAAATGCATGTTAATTGAAAATCTAAAAAATGTATTACAATCTACTAGAGTTTAACAAAATATACATCAGTTTTTAAAGATTAATAAAAATCTTTAAAATTTATAACTCTCTAAAATTTATATTATTATTCCTTTAATAATAATATAAAAATAAAATAAATTTTTTATATATTTATACTATGATAATAATAATAACACTTATGGCAATATACACCATATATTTATCATTTTACCTTTCAAATATCTAAACCAGTTCAGATACCATTAATGTTATCAAAATATTAAAACAAAATTTTAAAAAAAATTATTGAATTATGAGTATTTCTGGGGAGGATTATTAAATTATATAATGATGCGATATTCAAGTTAAATAAATTTTTTGTTTGAAAAAAATAAACAAGTGAAGAGAAAAAACAATTAGTAAAAAGTATTTCGAAATTAATGAATAACACCTTCATTTACTTATTAGCCTTCAAAATTTGTATCAAAATCCTAATTAAATGCACATTTCTTGAAAATCTCATGTTAAAGAACATGATATCCAGCTGGTGACAATCAACACACCAGCTGGAAGCAGCCACCAAGCTGTTGGTGGGAAAGGATAGGCTGTCCAAGAACATGCCTCTCCATAATTGTGTTTATTTTTAATTATTACAATTTTGCTTTTCTTTTGTATAAATAGGTTGTAAACATTCGTTTATTCATCATCAATAAATCCAATTCTTACATGGTATCAGAGCTTAGGAAACAATTCCCAAAAAAAATCAGCTCATAGAAATTTTTCCAATTTTTTCTCAATCTGTTTTTTTTCCAAAACCAATTTCGATTCACAAAATAATTTCAATTTCATCCCAGAATATTATTCATAAAAATCCGAGCAATCTGCAATTAAAATCAAGCCAAAATACCTCTCCACGCGCTCACATGCGCCATTTTTAATCTCGCCGGAGTTCCACGCGCCTCGCCGGAGACGCACGCTCCAACACGCGCCAGCTGCTGAAGAAGACGACTCCAACGACACGTCGTCGCTCGCCCGCTGAAACAAACGACACGTCGTTTGCTCGGCGCTGAAATAAACGACGCGTCGTTTTCTCGGTCTGGTCCGGTCCGGTTCGGTCTTCATCCGGTTCAGTGCTTCACCGTTGCAGCCGCCGTTCCAGCCACTCCAGACGCCGGTTCACCCCCTTTCCGACCGGTTCTGCGGCTGAAATTTCCAGTTCTGTAATCCTTGACTCATTTTCTATAAGATAGAGCATATTTCAGTACATTATTTATTTCATAAATAGTCATTATTGTCTAAAATACACTTAAACCCATCCCGTTCTTTCAAATTTATTCAACCAAAAATGTCTATGACTACCAATACCAACCCTACTTTACCAAAATGGTATGATGATCCTAGTCATTCTTTATATTTACACCACTCAGACCAACCAGGCATGGTCCTTGTAGCTCAATCCTTAAACCAAGAAAACTATCACATTTGGAGTCATGCAATGCTCATGGCTCTAATAACCAAAAAAAAAGAAGGATTCATTGACGGCACAATCAAAAGGCCATCAACAAACCTTGAAGCAGAAATCAAACAATGGACTCGCTGCAATATTCTTGTCAAAGGATGGATCCTCAACACCATATCACCCAAAATTGCAGAAAGTGTCATGTATAGTGATACTGCATATGAGTTATGGGAAGAATTAAAGGAACGCTTTTCGCACACCAACAGCGTGCACCTATTCCACATTGAACAAGAGATCCATGATTGCATGCAAGAAGGTGTGAGCATTGGAGAATACTATACCAAATTGAAAAGTTTATGGGATAGTCGTGATGCACTATGTCCTCTTCCACACTGTGGAGGAAATGCTGGAAGAGAATTACAAGAATATCAACAAAAGCAGCGAACCATAAAGTTTCTCATGGGCCTTAATACGGTTTACACATCAGCACGCGGACAAATCTTGCTCATGGAACCATTACCTACAGTAAATAAGGTATATTCACTTATTGTTCAAGATGAAAAGCAAAGAGTTGTCTCCACTCAAAGCATAGGAAGGATGCCAGAAGCTGCCGCACTCGTTGCCAGAGATAGTCGTCCACAATATCCTCAGAAAAATTACCCACCAAGGAACCCACATCTCAAGTGCAATAGATGCAACAATATAGGTCATAATTCTGAGAATTGCCGAAGTCACCTCAAATGTGATTTTTGTGGTCTCAATGGACACATTTTTGAAAACTGCCGAAAGCGTCTCAAATGTAATTTCTGTGGTTTAAATGGACATGACATCAACATGTGTCGGAAGAAAGGAGTAATTCAAGACAAGAGAAACACAAGTTATGGCTTCCCTTCCAAAGCTCATCATACTGACTTTCAGGAAAGCTGCTCCGACACAAAGACACCATCCCACAATCTTACATCTGCCCAATATCAAGAGCTCCTTACACTTCTCAATCAATCCAAATCAGGTAGCATGGCAAATCAAGTGACTACTTCTTCAGGTAACACATTATGTGCAACTGTTTTCCATTCAGAAACTCGTTGGATTTTTGATACAGGGGCAACTGATCACATGGTCTGTTCCCAAAACCTTATGAGCTCCAGCATTCCAGTCACTAATCGGCATGTGCATTTACCTGATCATTCTCTTGCCCGTGTCACACATATTGGCACTGTGCATTTCTTAAATAATTTTATACTCCATAATGTCTTGTGTGTTCCCTCCTTCAAATTAAACTTAGTTTCAGTAGCCAAACTAACTCAAACCTCATTTTTCCATGTCACCTTCACTAATAGTATGTGCTTTGTTCAGGACAAATGCTCAGGGAAGACGATTGGGATGGGAACTGAGAAAGCAGGACTCTACTACTTGACTATTTCTGAAAAGGCTGGATGTTTCTCTGTTTCAAACACTGCTTCCACCAACTCTCATCTATGGCATAAACGACTTGGTCATTTATCTAATAACAGTTTGCGTGTAATTTCTCTTTCCATCAACACACCTTTTTGTTCCATTAGTGATTGTTCTATTTGTCCATTAGCTAAGCAAACACGTAATCCATTTCCTTTAAGTTCCATCAATACAAAAGCACCTTTTGAAATGATTCATGTTGATATTTGGGGTGGTTATCACATTCCAGCACTTAATGGAGCACGTTATTTTCTCACTATTGTTGATGACTACTCAAGATGCACATGGGTCTATCTCTTACATACTAAATCTGATACACGTACATTTCTTACCACCTTCATCAATCTTGTTGAAACACAATTTTCATCCAGAGTTAAAATCATTCGTAGTGACAATGGACCAGAATTTTCTATGACCCAGTTGTTTTCTACCAAAGGAATCCTTCATCAAACTAGTTGTGTCTCTACCCCTCAACAAAATGGTGTTGCTGAACGTAAACACCGTCATCTTCTCAATGTTGCTCGTTCATTACTCTTCCAAGCCAATCTTCCTAAACAATTCTGGGGAGATGCCATTCTTACAGCCACATACCTCATAAATCGTACTCCAACACCTGTTCTCAAGGGTAAAACACCATTTGAAGTCCTTTTTCACAAAACTCCTAGGTATGAACACCTTCGTGTTTTTGGTTCCCTTTGCTTTGTCTCTACACATCATGATCGACTTACCAAGTTTGATGCTAGATCACATAAATGCATATTCATTGGGTATCCATCTGGGATCAAAGGTTATCGTGTCTACAATCTGGAAACAAACAAGACTTTAGTGTCTCGTGATGTTATCTTTCATGAACATGTATTTCCTTATTTCACTTCCGCTGTCAACACTCCAACTCTATTTCCTCCATCAGAAGATACTATTTATGATGACCTACCCAACATTCGTCAATCAACCAATCCAAATATATCACTTGATCATACACCATCTGTCCTTCCAACAATCAACTCAGACACTCTTCATCTTCAAAATTCATCTCCAGAAACATCATCGTCAACTTCTCCACCACACATAATTCCTCCAACATCAGTCACACATAGGCTTCGTCGATCCACCAATGTTCCCAGCTACCTTCAAAAATATCATGTAGAAGCTTCCCTACCTTCTCGGTCCTTCCCTTCGTCTCACTCAGCATCGTCCAAAGACAAAGGTACTTCTCATTCTTTATCTCATGTACTTACCTATGACCAATTATCACCTGCACATCGTGCTTTTGCTACTTTTATTTCCATTCTCAGGGAACCAACCACTTTTGCTGAAGCTTTCAATGATCCAAATTGGCGGCTTGCCATGAAACAAGAACTGGATGCTCTTGAAACTAATGGCACTTGGACGCTTCAACAGCTTCCTCCAAACAAGAAACCAGTTGGTTGTAAATGGGTTTACAAAATCAAGTATAATCCTGATGGTTCTGTGGAACGATACAAGGCTCGGTTAGTGGCCAAAGGATACAGTCAGATTGAAGGTTTTGACTACCAAGAAACTTTTGCACCAGTAGCCAAACTTGTCACTGTTCGGCTTCTCCTTGCCGTTGCTGCTATTCAAAATTGGTATCTTCGACAACTCGATGTCAACAATGCTTTTCTCTATGGTGATCTTCATGAAGATGTTTACATGTCCCTTCCACCTGGATTCGGACGAAAGGGGGAAACACGAGTATGTAAGCTACATAAATCTTTGTATGGACTCAAACAAGCCTCACGACAGTGGTTCATCAAACTATCAACAACACTTAAGCTAGCTGGT
This sequence comes from Hippophae tibetana, assembly GCA_037013495.1. NCBI lineage: Eukaryota > Viridiplantae > Streptophyta > Magnoliopsida > Rosales > Elaeagnaceae > Hippophae > Hippophae tibetana. Next base: position 85,560,294 of record CM072807.1, read on the forward strand.
TTTAACCAATCCAAGTATGATCACTCACTGTTCGTCCGAACCCGTGGTAATTCCTTCTCTACTCTCCTTGTCTATGTAGATGATATAATCATAACAGGAAACAATATACAAGACATTGAAGAAACTAAGAATCATCTCATGAGCCAATTCAAGCTTAAAGATCTCGGTGAATTAAAGTATTTTTTGGGCATAGAAGTTTCACGTTCCAGGAAGGGAATTGTTCTGTCACAACGCAAGTACGCACTTGAAATATTGGAGGATATGGGTTATCTTGGTGCCAAATCTGCAAATTCACCTATGGAACAAAATTTATCCCTCAGCAAGGTTGAAGGGGAATTCATCAGTAATCCCACATCCTATCGAAGACTTGTTGGGAGATTAATATACTTGACCATCACAAGGCCCGACTTAGTGTATGCCGTGCACATTCTCAGTCAATATATGGATAAACCACGACAACCACATTTGGAAGCAGCTCAACGAGTGCTACGATATGTCAAGAACACACCAGGGCAAGGTCTCTTTTTCTCAGCAACTAGTTCATTACAACTAAATGCTTTTTGTGATGCAGATTGGGCAAAATGCACAGATACAAGACGATCAACCACAGGATATTGTATGTTTCTTGGAAACTCGCTAATTTCTTGGAAGACTAAGAAACAAAATACAGTCTCACGATCAAGTGCAGAAGCAGAATATCGCTCTATGGCAGCAGCATGTTGCGAAGTAACCTGGTTACGATATATTCTGGATGATTTGGGTATCAAACACTCCCAACCAACCAAGTTATATTGTGACAATCAAGCAGCTCTTCACATTGCATCAAATCCAGTGTTTCATGAGCGAACTAAACACATAGAGATCGATTGCCATCTAGTAAGAGAAAAGATTCAAGTTGGAATGATCAAAACTTATCATATCTCTACATTAGAGCAACCAGCAGATATATTTACCAAATCCCTGAGTTTTCCACAGTTCTCAAGCTTACTTAACAAGTTAGGAATAATTAACATATATTCTAACTTGAGGGGGAATGTTAAAGAACATGATATCCAGCTGGTGACAATCAACACACCAGCTGGAAGCAGCCACCAAGCTGTTGGTGGGGAAGGATAGGCTGTCCAAGAACATGCCTCTCCATAATTGTGTTTATTTTTAATTATTACAATTTTGTTTTTCTTTTGTATAAATAGGTTGTAAACATTCGTTTATTCATCATCAATAAATCCAATTCTTACATCTCAAAACTTAGAACACCAAAATAGAGACTTGAATTTTCATGTAGTCTATACAAAAAACAAAAATCTGAAAAGCCAGGAAAGGGGGTGAAGGAAAAGAAGAAAAAAAACATTTGAAGGTTGCAAAAGATTGAAGTTGAAAATGAAGAATAAAATGATAGAAGATATAGCAGTAATAGGAGGATTAATAATTGTACAATTTATGTATGCTGGAAACTCTGTTTTGCTGAGTTATCTTATGTCTATTGGTCTTAATCCTTCTACCATTATTATCTTCTCTACCTTTTCTACTTTTGTTATTCTCTCTCCCTTTGCCTTCTACTTTGAAAGGTTCTTTCTTTTCCAACGTAAATTATTTATTTTTATTTTGTATTATTGTTATTGTTGTTGTTTAGGTTTTAAAGTTGTAAACTTTATGATATGTATGTTTGCTTTACAGGAGTAAATGGCCCAGCAAGTTCAGCTTCAAGCTGTGGATTCAACTAACTTTGATATCCTTCGGAGGGTATCAAATTTTACTTTACATATATTTATACGCACATGCTTTGATAGATTATGCTTGTTCCATCCAATTTAGTCCCCTCTTTTGGCTCTCAATTATTATGAAACTCTGTTTTCTCTAACAGAACTTAATTTATACCCCGAGTTAGTAAATTTTCATTGTAATAACAAAATTAAAATACTGCATAAACCCATTTTTAAAAAAAGGATCTAATTTCTCTCTCTCTCTCTCTATTCTCTTCTTCTTCTTCTTCTTATGGTGTCTGTTTTTCAGGGTATCTTTATTTCAGTTTCTGATCCTAAAGGGTATCAAGCTAAGCTCACCAGCTTTGGCTACAGCCATGCCAAACCTCGCTCCAGGACTTATTTTTTTCATTGCTTGGATTATTAGGTACCCACAAACATTTCTCATTAATTCTGTTTGCTAACAACTAAACACAAGGAATGGAAACTGGAAAGAGAGTCAGTTTCTTTTGCCTGTGTACTTGCTTAAAAACATGGTAGAAATAGAATAAAAAACTCCACAAATTTAAAAGTTATTCTGATTTATTATTTTCATACTCTTCTTTCGTATCGATTCTATTTTCTAAATTCACAATATCCAATTACTAAACTATTGATAATTTATATATATATTATTTTTTATTAGTTATTATTACTTTTAAAAGAACATTAATTAAATCAATATTTTCTCTGCTATTACTTACATTTTTTTTTTTAGTTTGCATAAGGAAAGTGAAGTAGTTTTACACTCATTTTGGAACATTTTTGACATTTGAAACATAATATAATTAGATTTTGTGATCTTTCAATGTAAGGCCTAAAATTAAAGGGTTTTTTTTTTTAGTTTGAATGAAAAATGGCTAAAATTGTTTCGAATCGCCGGTTCTTCACTATGTATCACGTACCTGTAATTTTGGAACATTTTTGACACAAATTTTAAAGGGTGGCACAATCGATCTTATTGAATGTTGTTAATGGTTGTGCAGATTAGAGAAAGTGAAAATCAGTTGTGTATACAGCAAAGTGAAGATTTTAGGCACATTGTTTTGTATGCTAGGTGCCCTTACAATGAGCCTAATGCATAGCACATTAGGTTCAACAAAACAGGATTCATTAACAGCTTACTCAAAATATGTTGTCTTTGATAAGGAAAAGATTATTGGTTGCTTGTATCTTGTCTTAGCAGTTTTAGTTTTGTCCATCAATGTTGTTCTTCAGGTAACTTTAACAATATTGGATCAATCAATTAGTCTAAACAAAATCTGAGCAATTATTATATATTTAACATTAGTTTAACTGCAGGCTACTACTTTGGGTGAATTTCCAGCACCAATGTCCTTGTGTGCAATAACATCTTTCATCGGTGTATTTATAACCACAGTAGCACAACTTTTTCAAAAACACACTTTGGACATTGGTTGGCAACTTCTTAGTTTTAGTGACCTCTTTGGCTATTCTCTTCTGGTACATAATCTTTCCCATTGTCTTTCAATTGAATAATTCTATTTGTCACTAGTTGGTAACAAATACCTTCTATATGTTAAATTTTATCAGTTTTTAAATACATTTACTGGTGTTAAATCACATGACATCTACAAATATTTATGAATCAAGTATGAATATAATGAAATACAATTCTGATGTAAATACGTAGAGATTTCTCTTTTACTTATGACTTACCAGAACACTATTAGTACAACAATTGCAAAAACTCATCTCACATGACATTTAGTTTGTCCTGCATGCTATGTGAGAGGAGTACTTACTAAAGTTTATCATCATTTTTTGCTTATTTATTGGATATAAAAGTTTTGAATTTTAAATCTTCAAATGCTACATATTACTTTATACTTAGTATGCTAGGGTATGATCGTTTAAAGTGATTTAGACAAAAATGGTTTTAAAATGTAAATAGAGAACTTTAAATATTTTTAATAAAATAAAAACACATAAATTTATATCAATTTTTACACTCATATTATCTAGATTTTATCACATGTTAATATATATAAAAAATTGAATTATTTTTTTTAATTTTCAAAACAATTATAACATGAGACAGAATATAAAGAATAAGGGTGCAAATATGTATACAAAATTATATGTTAAAATTGAATTATCACTTCATATCCAATCAAAAATAAACTACATGTTATATAAGTAATTATGTGTACACCTAATTTAATAACCTTATAAACATAAGTTAAAAAAAAAAAACATATGTAAACTAGTGCTTTTATGTATAGATTGGTGCAGTGGGTGGAGCATGTCTGAGTTTCAATGGATGGACTATCAAGAAAAGAGGGCCGGTTATGGTGTCAATGTTCAACCCAATTGGTGCAGTTTGTTCAGTGATTCTTTCTGCTATCACAATTGGTGATACTTTGAGTCTTGGAAGGTACTTTGTTAATTTTAAGTATTTTTAGTCTCTATTAAAATTAACCATAGTCTTAAATTTATTTATTTATTTATATTGTACTATTTTTCTTTCTTCTTTTGATGTAGCTTTGGTGGAATGTTTCTCATGTTTGTGGGACTTTACCTCTTTCTTTGGGCAAAAGGAAAAGAAGGTTATATCAATATGGATGACTTTGAAAGTGAGCTTGATATAAAGAAACTAGCAACCTAATATTTTTTTATTTATTTTTTTGTTCATCTATGAAGAAAAAAACAGATATGAACTCTGTCATTTCTCTGGAACACTAGTGATTGATAATCTATCTTGCACATCTATATATATCATGCATCTGAAATATGCTGCAAACCAGCGCCTGTTAAGCTTTAATAATATTGCTCAAAGAGGAGTTAAAGCTACATGTTTTTTTAATAAAGAAAAACACTTTAAAATACTGTTATACTATTCAATATCACTTAACTATTTAAAAATTTAACTCTTTGCCCAATAATAACATAATGAATAATTTGATCATGAATATAATAAACTAATAAAAGGCGTATATATTTCTTGCACCGTAAAATAATTTGTCTCTTGAGTACCAAAAGAATAGATGCATGAATAAACTCAAACAGCAATCGTAGATTGATGTGTAAAATTATGGTTAGGTAAGGATAAACATTACAGTTTTTATTATTCTCTTAACAAAAATATATGAATTAACTAATATATTCTCGTTATAAAACAATTGGTCCCTGGAGTACTAAAAGAAATACGAAAATATATTTGTTTAATAGAATATTGACTATCAATCTTACTTAGTAAAATTGATGTAATATATGTTTTTAAATTTTGTATCATATTTAATATGAAATAATATTTAAAAAAAATAGTCTATTTTGTTTAGAATTCTATTAAAGTTATAGTTTATTTTGTTTAGAATTCTAACTTTTATGTATTATTAAAATCACACATAGAAATTTTATTAACTATTCTAGATATTTTTCAACTATAAATAACCAAGCTCTATGTTTGTATAAGACATCCTAGAAAATAATCAACTTAGTAATATTCAAGAAATTTTCTTCTATATTTTTTCTCGTAAAATAAATGAATATTTTTAGGCTAATCATACTCTAGAGTTACTAGAGTACTCGTTTAAAAATAAATAACATAACTAGGTTTATCATATTCTAAATTTGTTAGAGTGCTTGCCTAGATAATAGTTTCCTTGTTTTTTGTTTTATAAAACAAATACGATGACCTCTTATAAGAGAGTGAGTTTAATTAGTCTAAATTTTCCTAATTTTTTTCTTATTTCCTAAGTGATTTTATATTATTATTGCATTCACGTTTACATTTTGTGCCACGTGATATGAGACCAAGATTCATGTGGGTCAAACAGAGCATAATAAAGGTATTTCATAAAAATAATTATAAGAATTTAGTCAAGAGATTAATCAAGTTTTTAATAAAGTATTTGTATTATTGACGTTATTAAACAAAATATATAAATCAATATTCTATTCAAAAATATTATGAAAGAACTCAAAATCAAGATCTTGCTTGGATAAAAAAAATGATCAAACACATCATTAAATATGAGCTATCAAAAAAGAAAGACTCACCTAAAATTTTAAAAGTGGAAGATCAATATTTTAAAAGCAATGTTTCTACGATAGTTTGGATTGAAGACAAAAATGATCATATTATTAAAACCGACAAACTATGTTAGAGATCATATAAATTTAATTATGAATTTGAAGAGAAATTCTATTTACAAGATGAATTAGTCCAAATTCTCAAAATTATTTTCATAAAAAAGAGTCAAATATCATGATACTTATAGATGCTCATAAAGTTAAAGAATCAAGTGTCTTCCTACTTTCAAATGAAATCAATTATTTAACATTATAACAAATTATTTTTCAAAACAACAAGAGTTTTTAAATAATTTTCAAGATATCAAGTCATATTTCATTATTCCCAAACTTGTTGAAAATATTAAATTTAAATGTGAACATGTGGACAATATTTGGCTAATATTGTTCAAGGAAGTTGAACAATAAGAAAAACCAATTTAAAGATTCATGAATGCTATAAATATTATCATCCTCATTTGAAGAAAAATTGAGGACGAGTTTTAAATAAGTGGGGGAGAATAATACGCGACAATTTTAGAAAAGAGAAAATAATTTATTTTATTTAAAGTTTTTGTTCAGAATTCTATTAAATTAATATCTTATTTTGTTTAAAATTATATTTTTTATGTACTACTAGAGTCCTTCACAAAATCTTTATGAATTATTTTAGGGAATTTTCTACTATAAATAGATAGCTCGTATGCGTGTATAAGACATCGTAAAAAACAATTAACTTAGTAATATTAAAGAAGTTATCTTCTTCTTCTTTTCCTCTTATTTATAATATTTTAAAAAAAGTTTTTTCTTTCATTCGTTTGGAAGTTAAGGTTCTCTTATCGGTGAGATAGATAATTTTTTTTAAGTTAATCATACTACAGAATTGCTAGAATGTTGGTTTAAAGATATATAATATAGACAAACTTGTCTTATTTTACGTTTATTAGAGTGTTTGATTAAATAATAATTTCTTTATATTTGTTTCATAGCGTACACAAATACGAATACTTCTTGTCAAATAGTGAGTCTAGTTAGCGTAAATTTTGCTAATCTCTTAGTGTAAATTTTGCTAATCTTTTTCTCATTTCCTAAATGCTTCTATATTATTAATGTATTCTCCCTTCTGTTATGCATCAATATTTATTACTTGATTTATATTTTAACTAATCATAATTTTATACTTAAATGATAGTAATTATTTGAAATTTATCTAACATTACTCAAAGAAAAAATACATGAATAAACTCAAAGAGTAATGATAAATTTGTAAAACTATGGTTAGATAAAACTAATTTAACACCAAAAATCTTATTATTATATTGGTAAAATGATAGAAATTGAATATTATATTTTTATTATTAATTATATAATATTGTAATAATTTTTTTATTAATAAAACAATTATAATATTAGTAATAACATTGATAAGCATTTCTATATATACATAAATCAATAAATATTAAAATTATAATTTTTTTAATATGTAATATCACATTAATTACTCATTTTATTTATATAAAAAATTCATTTAATCTCCTATCTTTAAGAATATTACACCATTTACTTATAAAAATAATGTCAAATCATGTTTAATAAATTTACTACTAATCCACTCTTTTATGTAGTAGTTTCTCTAGTAAGTGTGTTCATCTTTTCTAATACATCTAGTGACAATTAAAATATTACATCCAACTTTATTAGTTGCTCTTATATCCAATTACAATCACTATTTACACATACAACTTTAAATTTATATTTTGTGTTATTCTTCTTAAATAACTTTCTTCCATACCTAATTTTATAATAATTTGTTGCCCTTCTCGTAACTTTCAAACTAGAAAAGAGCATCCAAATTCTCAATTCGATTATATACGCTTTAATATGTTCCATAAAATACATTATACCAGAATCCATTTGCATAACATGTTTAGTATTGTGGGATTTCTTATTTGTTTTACTAATATTAACATTTACAATCTCATCTTCACCCTTTTTTATTTTCACTTGCTTATACCATTACATAAAACATCATTCTTATTAGGGTTTTTGTCTATAAAAATCATCTTACACATAATAGTTTAAAAATAAGCATAAGTGAGATTTTTTAAAAAAATAGTCAAAATTTTACCTTAAATTTGAAACAAAATTTTTAATCAATTTTATTTAAAAAAAAAGATATATTAACTCCATTTTATAAAACATAATTATTATAAACATAAAATAAAGATAAAAATATTTTTTTATTAAAAAAACGGGGATGCTGGAATTAGTGAGACAAAGAGTTAGAAAAGAACAAAAAAATGATTTAAAAATTGTTTAATGTGTTATTATTTGATCATTTTTAAACTAAAATTTAATATAATCTTTTTTAAAAAACATTGAATGAGATACGAACATTATAAACAAAAACTTTTCTTTTTATTATTCTCATCTCTTTCAATAATATATAAATGAATCATCTTGTAGATGTTATATGGTATATCTCAACAACTCTTATTGCAGTCTCATTTTTTTAATATTTCATGTAAATTACTATCATAATTAACCTTAGTAGTCTTACAAAAGAATTTAAAGTTATCATATCTAAACTAATATCAAAAAAGATTACTTTTAAGTTCCACAAATTTATCTATATAACCACACAGTAATCTTAGTACTGAATATAACCTCTAAATCCTATTATTATTTTCTGTAACAAAATCTCATCCTATATGTAAGAGCTGAGGAATTCAATTGAAAATAGTTTGGAAAAATATTTGCATGAATCACGACAAATATATAACGAAATAAATATTATCATGAAACTAAGTGAATAATTATTGTATTAAATGAACAAAGTTATCTTTTGAGTTGAAAATTGTAAATAATCCAGTGCAAACCCATCAATACAATAGAAAACAGAAAACAATTGATTTTTAGTTAATTTGTAACATTTTTTTACTTACAATAAAAACAACAAATTACAATACTTATATACTATATGGTACATAAAGCAACACATTCACTATACAAATACATGGATTTTAACTATAGCTTTATATGGCCAATTGAATTATTACATAATACACAAAAAAATAATCACAGATACATACAAGATACACAGAGAAATAAACCCATAGATACAAACAAGATACATAGAGAAAAAACCAATAGATACATACAAGAACAATTTGCACATAACAATTTATAATTTATTTATTTATTTTAGGGATATTTTGGTATTTATTTCTATAAAAAAGTAACGAAATAGTAGAGCAGGAAAATAACAATTTTTTTTATAATTATAAAATTATTTATTTTAAAGATATTTTAATATTTATTTGTGTATATAAATAATATATATATATATATATATATTAGGAACATTTTTATATTTATGTGTAAAAACAATGTAGAGTTAGCATTGATTATTCTCGTTTTTATATATAGTAATAATAATTATAAAAATATATTTATTTTAGAGACATTTTGTTATTTATTTGCATGAAAAAGAAGAAGAAATGGAACAGTAAATCGTGAGAATAACCTGTGTATTTTTTATGGATTATTTTCACTTTTTATAATTATCTATGTATAATAATTGATAATTATAAAAAATTTATTTATTTTAAAAATATTTTAATATTTATTTGCGTTTAAAAAATAAGTGGAGCAAGAAATTAACTAATGTTACATTCATTAATTATTAGTGTTTTTTATATAGTAACATAAAATTATAGAAAATGTATTTATTTTATTAATATTCTGTGTATAAATAAAAAATATATTTATTTTAATATTTATATGTATATAAAAAATAATGAAATAATTAATGTAAATAGATGAAAAAAAGGGATAAAATTAAAGTTAAAAAATAGAAAGAAAGAGCTAAAAAAAAAATCCATCGGCGACGAAAAGTTAAAAGGTTCTTTATATATAAAGATAAAGGATATAAAATTGACATATGTTCAATGGCTTAGAGCCTCAGACATGCTTTTATGGTGTGTGGTGTGGTGTCGGGTGAAAAAGCCAAATCAAGAAGACGGTTACTTTGTTGTACCTCATATGGGTAATCATTAATATAGTATTTGATACGAATAAAATTTTAGATATTATAATTTTTTATTTAAAAAATAAAGAAATTGAATTATTAGAAAATATGTTTAAAAAATAATAAATAATATCTTACGTGGGTTATAGAATATATTTTTAATCAATTAAATTTACATTTTCTTATTATTTATTGAGTATTAATTTATTTTATTTACTAAAAATATCATTCCATCAAATACTATAGAAACAATGTATAATTTCTTATATAACAGTATTATAATCTATATTTTAGAACCAAAATCATAGCAAAAATTTCCAACCTAGAGTACAGATTATTAAACTTTTAATTCATTAATTATTATATAATTTATTTAATATTGTTTTTATTAATTAATTAATAATTGTTTTAAATTTAATATTAATATAAATATATGCTCACTTAAAAATAATAACAATATTATTATTATTATTATTTTAACTAAAATAAAATTTAATATAAATTATCTTTAATATTTTAATAAATTACGTGTCTTTAAAACAAATGAACATAATTTTAAAGGAAAAGCGCAACTTAACCAAGTGGCTCGTGCTCTCTAATTTTAAAAAATTGTATATTTTATATTAATACTAATTATTAATTTCATTTAATTTTAATTTTTTATAATTTTTACAAAAATAAAAGATTATAATTAATTTATTTAATCAGTGTAAATATTTTTGTTACACAAACAAAATTATTCATTTTGTTTAAATTGAGTCTACAAAGTAATAGAATTAAAACGTGACTAACAATAATATATTTTTCAATACATTTAATATGAATAATATATACTCAACATTTTTTTCTAATTATTTTAAATTATTCTAAAATTTAATATATTAAATATTTAATTTATGTTAAGTAAATTAACTTTTTAAGTAATCAATTTTAAAATTGTAATAATCATATCTTGATTTTTAACCTCAATATAAAAAATATTTTATTTTTTATACAAGGAAATAAAATATATATGTTTTTGTCATTTTCTATACAGTAAGTAATATATATATTAAAAAATTATTTAAATAAGTGGATATGAATAGTAGCATTTATTATTTTTGCTAAGTGCCTTACTATTATTTATAAAAACCTCTTGTGATAACAAATCTTCTTAAAATATCATTTCAAACATGCTCATAATTCTAATGTGTACGAAAAAAAATTCAATTTGTACTTATCTATTTAAAAAATACGGAGAAATTAATAAATTTATGATTCATTGATATATAATTCAATTAAATATATAGAAGGTTTATTTTCATGTATCTCAATTAAAATATGTAAATATTATAATTATTTTTAAAATATATATATATAAAATGCATCTGAAATGAACAATAAGCACGCGTGTACTATTTTGGGGGAAGAAAGTTTTCATGAATATTTTATTGATAGATATACGTGTAAATTTAACGTTTAGGTAGTGTGTTATATTGGATAAATTAAGTTTAATATATAATATTGAATTATATTATAATTATTTTATATAATGTTTGTTAATAATTTTTATGATAAAATCAAATAATATTTATTTTATTTTTTATTATTTTTTTATTTATCAAAATAATCTCATTATAAAAATTTATTTAAATCAAAGTTTAAGTTATTTTTATACCTTTTTACATTTTAAAAATAATATTTTTAAAATATACAAGTATTACTAAAAATTTACATAAATATACGATATGATCTTAATATATAACCAAATACATAATTGTATAAAAATTATACAATCATGATATTTAGTATAGTGTAAAAAACATATTCGAAGTTAATAAAGATATTATATAAATAAATAAAAATATTATTTATTTTTTATTAAAAAATTATATGTTTTAATTAAGTGTAATTACTTCAAATATTAAGTTTTAGTTATTTTTTCTATATTAAAATTTAAAATATAGGAGTATAATTTGTATATAATTATTATAACTAAAATTTTGTTTACGAAAGTTAGGAAATCTGAGTAAAAGTTACGAAAAGTTAAGAAAGAAGAACTTTTGAGAAATATTAAAATTATAAAAATAAGAATGATAAACCTGAATATTTGTATTTATTTTTTGTTAATATAAATTGAATTATTTTTCTTCTTGTTTATACAATAAAACTAGTAAAAAATTATTTATATAATTTTATTAATTTTTGTCTATCATAGTATATATTAGTGATAGATTTATAATAATTTAAATAATTAAATAATAGATTTAAAATAATTTATATAATTAAATGATATATTTAAAATAATAATAATATATTAATTATTTGTATTACCATTATATGAATATTTATAAAATAATATAAATCAAATTCTTTTAAATCAAATAATATAAGTAAGAGAAAAAATAATTTAATTATACGAATCAACAACAAAAAAAAAAGTAATAATTAATGATGTTTTTATACGTTTACTCAAACAATAAAGCTAACGGCTTTATTGATATGGGAATAGGACACATAATAATTGATAAAACCCCATGAAATATACAAATTAAAACTTCTTCTAATGTAGAATTATTATAGAGATCAAATTGAAGTATTGGAAAAGTAAAAAAGAGAGAGAAAATAAATAATCAGCCGCTCAAATATTTTAAAATTTAATATCATGTTACATAATCAATTTATCTTTGAAAATAACAAATCCATGACGGTCTTTGCAATGAATATCACTATGTGTCTTATAGCTCTCAAAGTATATTCTATAAAATGTAGTTTAATATGTCAAAAAATAATAATTTGTTACTGAAATGGATAGTGTTTGCATGTTATTTGTATTTTTGTAATATTGTCTTTCTCCATTCACTCTTACACTTGTTAATATCATTTTTGTTTATGATTTTGAGAGTTAAGAAAACACAGTTGCGTGTTTTATGATTATAGTATAAATATATGTTTTTGAAGTGATTTATTTTAAAATAAATATATCTTATTTTTTATTATAAGAAAAAAATATATATTAAATTTAAAATGTGTTATATTAATCGTTGTTATGATATATTTGTCAATGTTATTTATTTTTGGGTTGTGTGGGTCTTTTGGTGGAGGAATGCTTGGCACCTACTCCTTTTAAGTTCCCAATCTCTCTATACTTCAAAAGTGTGAAGCTTTCAGAGAGACAGAAAGAGAAAGCAAGAGAGAAAGAGAGAGAGGTAGAGTCTCAGAGCCCTTTAATGCTTTGATCTTTGTTTGCTGCTTCGTACTCTTGGCGTGTCTGTGCTAATGGAGAGGCACAAATGCAAGCTCTGTTCCAGAACTTTTGCTAATGGTAGAGCTTTGGGTGGTCACATGAAAGCTCACTTAGCTACTCTTCCCCTTCCACCTAAAACTCAGCAACTGAGTTACCGTACCGAGTCAGCCTCCTCTACTTATTCATCTTCATCCGACGACGAAGAAGAAGAAATGAAAATATATGAAGAGGAAAAAGCTTTGGTTTATAGGTTGAGAGAGAATCCCAATAAAAGTTTCAGACTTGCAGATCCTGTGTTCACATTTGCAGTGAATTCTGGGTCTGTTATTCAAGACAGAGAAAGCGAGACCGAGTCAAAGAACCCATCTCGGAAACGATCCAAAAGGAGTCGAAGACCAGTAGTTTCAGAGATCCAGAAGCAGAATTTTGAAGAATTGAGAAAACCCAAGTTGAACAAACCCGGTTATTTTGAACCAGAACCGGTAAGCTCTGTTTCTGATACTTCCCCTGAAGAAGATGTTGCTATGTGTCTTGTTATGCTTTCAAGGGATGTGTGGATGAAAAATAATGAGGAACAAGATCAAGTCTTTAAGAAAGAAACAATAAGATCAACGAATGAATTTGAGCAATTAGATGAGATCAAGTTGAAGAAGAAAGTTAGAGCAAATCATAAGTGTGAAGTATGTAACAAAGTGTTTCGTTCTTATCAAGCTTTATGTGGGCACAAGAAGATTTGTTACACAAATGAAGCAGAAGCTAAAATAGCAGGTAATAGTAATAGTAAAGATAAAATCTTCGAATGTCCATTTTGTTACAAAGTGTTTGGGTCTGGTCAAGCTCTTGGGGGACATAAGAGATCTCATATGATGATAAGTAGTAGTAATTCAGTGACAACAACAACAACTACAACTATGAATTCAAACAAGTTGAGAGAAGAAGTTTTGATAGATCTTAACTTGCCAGCTGCATTGGAAGAAGATAATTTTAGTGTACTATCTGATGCATAAAAATTCACAAGTTTAATCAAATATGAATGAAGTGAAGTTCACGTGAGATCTATGCGTTCTGCAATTGCTTTGATAAATTGGGTCAGATGGGTTTTAACTTTTTTTTATCATTTATTACCATTTTAAGGATTAATGCTCTTCAAGCTCTTTGTATGGGTTCATTCATGACTAGCTGCTTTTGTCAGTTCACAGTAGTAACTTAATTACTACTGCTACTCTGTTCCTTGCTTAGAGTTTTACTTTAATATTAGAAATTCACGATCTATTAGTGATTTAGATCAACTCTAAGTCCATTGCTTTAGCTAAATTCACTTTTCAAAGTGTGATTCTCATAACTCATTTGATAATAAAGTATCTTTGGGTTGCTTATGAAGCAAGCAGTGCTAGTTTCTGATAGTACAACCACAAAGTATTCATTTCTGTTGAATATGCTCTGCTTCTGTTTCAGCTTCCACTTTTCCATCTATTACCTGTAGATTGTCCAATCAATTAATTTTAAATTTATTATTATTATTTTTGGGTTAATTTTCTTTTATTTTCAATTAATAATTTTATTCTTAACTGATCAAGATTTTTTTTAATACATTACACTTTTAAATACACGATCATTAATTATTCTTTATTATTGGAGGAGAACTGAAATCCATATATAAGGACACAAATTCAGCAATAAACTATTAGTGTGATGATGATGGAGTTTGTTTTAGCCTGAAGCATGGGATAAACTGTAAAACTTAAATGACGTTAGTAACCCTTGGAATAGCACTAATCTACAGTTATGGGTTTGGATATATTAAAGATGATGATCAAGAAGATACCATTCCACTCATTTTCTGGGTACATATAACATGGAATACAAAAATCAAATAAATTATTCACTTAATATTTTAATTTAATAAAATTTAATGTTAAATGTTAAATTTGTATCTAATTTTATCTCAAAACTCATGATATAAAATATTAATCTCATTTATATATGTGTTTGATACTTCATGTTCAATCGATGTGAGACTTTTTAATACTCTCTTACATTGGTAGTTCATCGATAGAAGATTGTGGTGGGCTTATAACTACGTGTTACCATGTTAAATTTTAACCTAATTTTATCTCAAAATACATGTTATAAGATAAGAGAATTATCTTTATTTATATATATGTTTAATAGTTCATGTTCAATCGATATGAGATTTTTTAACATTTAATATTAATAAAAATTATTTTTATAAAAAATAAATATCCAATAGAGTAAGAAATGATTGTGATAAAAATAAATAACAACTCACTAAATAGAGAAATAATAATATGATTATAATTTTCAAAAATATTATAATCTGATTAACGAGTAATATATTCTAAAAGTAAAGTATAATATATTTTAATTCTTGCTACGTATTTAACGTATGTTCTGCTAAATAACAATAATTTTAGACATGAATAATATTGCAAGTCATTACTCAAATTTATATGCCTTGTAATTGACGAGTATCCAAGCAAAAACAGGTTCCCGGCTGTTATTCTTATCGAAGAATCAGTCAGGCTTAATTAATTCCTTAAATAAATTATTGTATTTTTTAAAAATAGTTTTTAGAATTTTACAGAGCGGAGACATTTTCGGAATTTCCATATAGCAAAATTTCAACTAGTAATTTAGATATAAGATTTACTTTTATCCATTTCAAATCACATTTTACAATAATATGTTTGCTAAAAAAACACAGCATACGCATTTTTATTTACCCCCGAAAAAAGAAAAAAAAAGAATTAATAGGAAGAAATGTAATTTTTTTATTTTAATAAATAATTTTTTTTATTTAAGATTTTTTTTTTCTTTTTTGTACAGATTTAAGAGTGACTTATGAACTACTAATATCTTGCATGTGATTTCTTGCCTCCTAAATTGTAGTTAAATGTTCCACCAATAAAATAATAATAATAGTGTGTATTTAAAGAGTGATTGTGAACAGAGTATTCTGTCTTATAAACGCCTCCAGCTACTATGCTGACAGGTAAGCTCTAGCTAATTTTTTTTATATGTATATATATTTTCTTACAATATTAAATATATATATTAAAAAAGTAAAAATATTGAATGAAATTGAAAATAAAATTTCCAAGTTATGTTATATAATTAAATTATGAAAAATAATGTATAAAATGTTTTTCCTGTAAGGTTAAGAGATAAAATAAATTCATTTTAATTCTTAAATTAAAAAAATTATTAAGAAAGTGAAGTAAATTAAAAATTAATATAAGATTTTTTCGCAATTGAGAACCTAATTTTTGTTTGAAGTCTAATTCTAATAACATGAGGTTTGCTTTGACTAAAAGCAAAGTCGAGTATTAAATGTAGTGTCTTAAGTAAACTATGACGAGGGACATATTCTTACTTTCCTATCCATACAACACCTTTGGGACGATTTTTACCTTCCTAATAATAAGTGTTTTGTTGGTTCATCGTGGTCGATTTACGTTAACTGTAGAGGATTATTTTTCTATCAAGACTAAAAAAGATAATTCGTAACAGAGGATTTGGTCAGCGACTCTGCGTGACTAGTGCAGAGCGTCGTGCAAAGAGGGAGCAAACAAGTGAACTGCGTGGGTTTGCGATGCCGGTCCTTTTCTGGTCGACTTTCCTATCTGCTTTTCCTGTTATGCCGTGGGACCCATTTGATGTACTGAATTATAAAAAATTATAATTATATTATATTATATATTTTTTAAATTGTTTGCTGAGATTCTGAGTAAAATATTTAAATTAAATTAATAATATTTATTTTATTATTATTTTTATATAATTTTATTTAAATTATTATTTTTATATTTTTCTTATATCTAAAACTTATCAAAAGGTTCATAAATCTTAATTGTTATCAACTTTTATGAAACTAAATTACTTACATTTTATATTTGAGATTTAGAGAAGATAAAAAAAATTCATTAACGTATTTTAAATTATAAATAAAGTATATAGATCCTCTTACGATATAATGCAAGACACACGAGTATATCTTAACAATTATTTATATTTTTTTATTAGTTATTTATTTTAATGCGAGTTATTTAGCTAGACGCTTAATGAAGTACTAGACACTCAAATATATAACCCATAAATTTATGGAATAACTTATCGTTAGCAATTCTTTATATATGATGGCCACAAAAAGTTATACATAACAATTAAATAGATAAAATTTTAATTGTATGTATCAAATGTTCCAAATTTAAAACACAATTATTCACAACGTTGTAAAATAGTATAATTTTTTAAAGAAACAACTCAAGAGATAATATTTGAGTGTTTTAGGCTTTATAGGTGATAAGCGATTGAGAAATGTTAACATCATAATATTTATATATATATTTTTATACTCATTATTTTTATATTTTATTATTTGTGATAATTATATTAAAAGTTAAAAAAATAATTTAATTTTTTATATAATCTTATAATGTAATAAAATTTAAATGATATGAGTGTAAGACTTTTGAATAATATCATATATATGTATAGTATAGTATATACCATGAGGTATGATATTATCGACAATCATTATTTAAGAATGGTAAAAAAAATTGCATATTCAGTTATTTGTATTATTAATTTGGTTTTTATCTGATAAATTTTAGAAATTGATACAATTTCGAGTATTAATCGAATATGAAGCAACAAATACGACTACAGTATCATAATACTAATAATTGTACTTATCTGTACCCAAAATTAATTTATATATCTGTTAAATTAATATATTTAGAATTAATTAATGTATAAATTAATATGTTTAGAAAAAAAATGATTTTTTGGGTATTTTTTAATAATCATCACGAACCATTACCCAACAGGTAAAAACTATTTCTAACCTATAACAATTTTTGGACAATTTTGAAACATTTTATAATTCGATTTAAGAACAGTTATATCAAAAATCGTATTTGTTTATACTCGTACACATTTTTATTATTTCATCATCTTCTACAATTGAGTAGTAGTGCTCCCTTTTCATAAAAAAACATTTTATTTATAAGTTGTGATCATAAAACATAGTTATTTAATAATTATGATATTTGAACTTATTTTTCTCATAATTAACAGGGATGAAGTCATAAATATATTTTGAGAGATTAAAATTATATATATATATATATATATATATATATATAATAGAGATATATATTTAAATATTTAGTAATAAAAAATCTATTGTGATATAAATATAATAAGAGACTAATAATTACGATAGATTATTCTCAATTAAAAAAACAAAAATATAATAGTTTAATATATTAATATCACACTTATAAGTGTTAAAAACTACAATTAAAAGAAAGATGTTAAAATATAACAATAAAATATGATTTAAGATTTTAAGCTTAAAAATATATTTAAAGATACATAGGATTAAAAAATAAATACTAACAAATATACATATTTTTTTGTTTGTGTTTGTTTTATAGATTTTTTTAAAATAATAAAATAAGATAGTTTTGTATAGTGATAAAAAAGAACAAAAATTATGGAAAAAATATTAAAGTTTTAAAATAAAGATAAAAATTAGTAAAATGAAATATATAAATAATAAAATATTAGATAAAATCAACAATTAAGTTAATTAAAATATAAAAAGTTTGAAGATATGAATGAAAAAAATCTTAAAAGTTTAATTTGAAGTTTTCCCTCTCAATTATATAATATATAATAGTTAATCATTATTTTTTAATATTTATTTTCTTTTATTGTTTTAATGAAAATTATAAGTCGGCAACTAGCCTTGTAACCCATGCTAATAAACTCAGGTTTACCTTTAATTTACATGTATGTAACTAGTGTATTAATATTGCTTACCAAGATAATCAGATGTGCCCAAGCACATATTATAAATATGTAGAGGGCATTTTTTTTGGCTGCAAATAGCAAATTACACAATTCAAATGCCTTGAAATCAACACTTAATTTTAACTTTATATGTACTTTATTTGATATTTTGGTGTCACTAAGCCAACTTAAAGACCCACAAATTGTAAAGAGCTGGCATGTTTGAATACTATTTTTTTCTCTTATAGATTTACCCTTTTTATTTCCTTCATTTTTTCGTCATCTACGTCACTCTAATATGAACAAACTATATAGACAAGACACAAAGCCTTCTGTATTATTGTAGGATAACTTTGTCTCTTTCAATTATTTTTGACATAATAAGTAAGGGAATTTTCATTAGGAAATATAAAATAAAAGTATAATGAAAATTAAAATTAATTTTTTTAAATACATAAAAAAATTTAAAAAATTAAAACAAATCAACAACTGTATCGTAGGATTTGTGAAACTATTTTTGAACATTTTTTACTAATTTTTTATTTTTCTTCGCTTTAGTTTTGTTTGAATTAATTCTCCTAATGTTATTTCAAAGAACATTTACTTATGCATATTTAAACTCTTTAGGATAACATTATAGAAAATTTTCTCATATGATTATTTATTTATGATGAATATTATTTCTTCTATGTAACATATTAAGTAAGAGTTATTAAGATTTAAAAAAATGAGTAAAATACGAAGACATGGTAAGATAAGAAGAAAAATATTTTAGTGACCAATTGAAGAAAAAACAATCATGCAAGAGTTTGTTTTCATTTTCCTTAACATGTTAAGTAAGAGTTATTAGGATTTAAAAATAAATGAGTGAAATACGAAGACATGATGAGACAAGGCAAGAAGAAATATTTTAGTGATCAATCGAAGAAAAAGCACCAATGCAAGAATTTGTTTTCATTTTCCATGGATTTAGCTCTATTCTAGAACCCAAATTATATTCAACTTAGATTCTCTCTCTAAGTTTTATCTATTTTATCTTTGAGTCTATATTTTTCACTCTCAATAAGTTTTTTTAATAAAAAATGAAAGATATTTTATTAAAATTAAGATCATACAAATATAATAAAAATATTATTCACCTGAATAAGATTCACTAATACATATTCAAAACAAAAAACAAAGTACACACATGAATAATCTACCATCAAACCATGAGATTCTTTATTTTTTTTCATCCTTATGAATCTCTATCATCAATATAGATAGACACAAATATAAATAAAATAGAAATTAATATAATTATTTCTTAATTAAATTATAAAATTTGTATTCAAAATCGTCCGAAAATACTTACGATTTAGGAATGATTTTTTACTCGTGGATAACGGTTCGAGATAGTTATTAAAAAATACTTAAAAAAATTGTTTTTCTAATTTTTTTTAAATTTCTACGTACCTATGCAAAATATATAATTTAATTTAATAAATATAATTAATTTCGAGTATGGATTGATACAATTATCAATATAATCGTACGCGTTACTTTATGTTTAATTTTTATTTAAAATTATATCTATCTTTAAAATTTATCAGATAAAAATCAAACTGATAATGTAAATAATTAACCACAAATAATTAAACCTATAATTTTTTTCCATATTCATGATAATCAACCATAACATTTTGAATAAATGTATTAATAAAACTTCAAGTTAAATAAAATATTACACCTTGTTAAATCAATGCATATATGAGATTTATATAAATACATAAACATCTTTCATACTAAACTCAATAAATACATACATAAAGACACATTAAATCTGACTTTTATATAATCAGATATGATAAAGTAAAACAATTAAGATATGATAACTTATTATCAATGGAAGAAAAACTTTCTAAAAAAGAGAGAGTTATGATAGGAAAATAAAAAAGGGAGACAACTACCCACCCATGAAAAAGAGTTATCCTTAAAAGAGAGCTTCCTTCCCAGTAGCAAAAGGAAAAAAGGTGAAGATGAACAAACAAAAGAAAGAGAGAAGGCATAAAGAAAAAAAAGAGAAAGATCGATTCTATGATTTCAATCCCTTTCCGTAGTTAGAAATTAGGAAAATGCTTTTTGTTCAAGTTGAGACGCTAAATTTATTTGTCATGTTTTGATTGGCTTATTAAATTGGTTCTATTTTGTAAAAGTTTGATCTTTCAATGCAATATTCCCAATGTTAACATCATATGTTGTGAACTTAGAAAATTATAAATCCGATCAACCTAATGTACAAATAACCAAAAATAAAGTAGCAACAAATTCAACACCAAAAATAAACTCACGTGTATAAAGCAAAAATAAAATAAAAATAAAAATTTAAGAAGACATAAATCTAAGTTACAAACATCAAATTCATTAATTTAAAAAAAAGTAAATATCATATTATTTATAAACATTTTAATGTTATATTTGTTAGTCATTATAAAATACTCTTTTTATACAATAATATCTACATTTTAAAATGTAGTCATTTAACTAAACATTTTTATATTTTTATTATATTCGAGTTATTTTTTTTACAATATCTACTTTTTGTAGTTGTATTAGTTTTTTTCTTGATATATTAATTGATTGAAGCTATAATATTATATAAATTGAATAATATACAAAACAACGTGAGACTTGTTTTACACATATTATTACAAAAATGAGTATTTAAGTCGATACGTAAAATCGATTTTGAAAAAAAAACCGACTTATAATGAATTTAAAGCTGGTTCAGTGTAGAGTCGACGCTATCCACATAGGATGTAGCGTCGATTGACATGTCGAACTGACGCTATGCGTGGACGTAGCATCAATTGACGTGGTAAATCGACGCTATCCATGTAGCATAGCGTCAGTTGACACCTGAGACCGACGCTATCCATGTAACATAGCGTCGATTGACACTTGGAACCGACGCTATCCACGTATCATAGCGTCGGTTGACACTTGGAACTGATACTACACACGTGGATAAATTATTTTCTCTTCTTTCTTCTCCATATAGAAACTATTCTAAACGTTACATAACTCTCAAAAATCCAAAACCTTCTGCACTCTTTCTCATTTTTTGGCCACCTACGACACCAATTCCAACGCGGATTAGTGAGTTTTTTCCCTCTCTAACTAATCTTTTAGATCCACTTTTTTTTTGAGAAAAATACTCAAAAAATTTATACACATTTTTAACTTACAAAACACCGTTTTTTCTTCTTTTCCTTCATTTTTTCACTTTATTTACTTTTGTAAATATTTCTATTAATTTTACGCACTTATTATTCATATTTTTTTCTGTTATTATGTGTTATTATTTATGTGTATAAATTTTTGTATTATATATGTAGGTTTGTATTAGAACATCAGGAGAAGAATATGATGATATTGAATAAAATAGAATAAAATCATGTTAATTTTTCTGTTATTAATTAATATTTTATTTTTCAAATATTTATATTATTTGAACTATTTGCTAAACTGATTTTGGTTTTTTTTCTGCTCGAATACAAGTTTTTATTTGAGTATAATAGAAAATGAGTAAAAAAATAAATTAAAGTCGGTTCAGCGCGTGAACCCATTTAAATTTAAGTCATTTCATTTAAATTCAATTTTTAATCGATTTTAATACCCATTTTTGTAGTAGTGACACCAACAATGCTTGTTTTTTTCTAAGCGAACACACAACTCTCAGTGAGCTATCGTATATCTCCCACATGCAATATTGCTTGAACTACATAATATATTTTCTCTCTTGTTATTTTGCTCCAAATAACAAGCTTCCATTTCATATTAAACATATTTTTCCCTATTTGGACTTGCATAATCTATAATCTCTATTATTATGATATTTGAGTCGCTTGTATGCCTTCCTTAGAAGGCAATTGAGGAGTTACCACTAACAATGAGAATAAACAATAATTAGTCCTTTATATATTATATGCATTAATACTATATAGAAGCTGTATCAAATCAGTTGAGTTTGTATAGGTCATTTAAATGAATTGTAACTTAATTAAATATATTTAATTTTTAAATAAATTCAAATATGTTCATATTAGAACTGCCTTGAGTAATTTATGAAAAACTTATTAAAAAAATATTTCTTCATTAAAATCATTTTTTCAAGATAAAGGATCCTTGTTTGGACTCGAAGCATAAGAAGAGAAAGACATAGGTAGCAAATCCACCGCTCAACTATTTACCTATGTAATACAGATTCGAAACACGTTTTCAAAGGCTATGTCTATTTATAATCTAAGAATGTAGAGTGATTTGAGATTGGTAGTTATGAGGAGTATATAAATATAATTAGCTATTTTATAGATTATAAGTTTTGCATAACTTGTGGACTTTCTGACAGATATTTTATTATATTTATGTTTTGTATGAACTCTATACTTTTGGATTTTTCGGATAAAAATATCATTATATATATAAGTGTATGTGATAAATGTATTTTATATAGTTATTTTTACTTATTTTATTAATTATAATTGTTATGTTTTCAATGTTTTTAGTTAATTTTAGTTTAATAAATTAGTATTTACTGTTTTTTATATATTTTAATAAAATTAAATAATTTGTATCGAAAAACTTAATTAATTGCAAATTTGGGTCCAAAAATATAATTTCAAATAAAATAGTACTTAATTGCAATTTATAAAAGTCAAAAATATAATTTAAATTAAATTCGTGCTTGATTTTAATTATTAAAAGTTTAAAAAATTAATTTAAATTAGAAAAGGGCTAAACTGTAATTAAAGAAAGTTGAAAATGTAATTTGAAATAAATTTGTGGGCCAAAATCCAATTAATGAAAGTTTAATTTTCTGCACAGGAGCGAAGAACCACGCGCCAAGATTCACGCGCGAAACGTGGACCGTCCGATCAAAGAAGAAACGGCTGAGATTCGCGCGTGCCATGCACGCCCGACCAGATCGCGTGGGTGCAGACTCGTTTACGCAGCTCGGCGCCCGAGTGGGGCCCACCTGCCGCGCAGGCCGGCGTGCAAGTGGGACCCACTTCTCTGACGCGTCAGCCGCTGTCCCCCACATACGTGTCTCTTATCCCGTGCACTCATCTCAGCGTGCAACCAGATTTTCCTCCAATCAGCAACTGCCACGTGTCCACTCTGAAACCTAACCTCCAATAAGCAACTGCCACGTGTCCCACTCTATTTTTTAGCGAATCATATGATGACACGTGACATGTTATGATGAGCGCGAAAGCGTAGGATCACGCCGCGTGTAGCCGTTACTCCCTACGCGACAAACCATCGTGGCACGTTTTCCGAATCCAATCAGAAGCTGCCACGTGTCCGCGTTAATTCCTTTCAGCGAATCAGACGCTGACACGTGGCACACATAATGAATTAAAAAATTGCAGAATCGGCGCCCCTGTCTCACGCGTGAATTTATTTAATATTTTCAATCCGATTTTCGATACACGTTATTTAATTTTTCGATAAAAATATTATTACGCGTTTTATAAAAAAATAAAAAATGTAATATTTTAGATGTATTATTTTTGGGTATAAATAGGAGATAAGATGATAGTGTTAAGGAGTTTTTTTTGAGTTTGTAATTTTTGGGGTGTTTGTGTGTTGGCTGTGGAACACGCAGAAGCCATTTTTGGCTTTTGTTGTGTTCTGCGTGTGCCAAATATTTCTTCTAAGTGATGTTTTAATTTTCCTTCTTCTTCATCTTAATTTTATGTATGTGTTGTAATTTTTAATTTAATTTTATGAAGTAATTTAATTTTTCTAGGGTTGCATTTGATCTAAATTTATGATGTTTTTATTTTAATTATTTTTGTTATATTTATAAGACGTTCAATTTGTTCGTTCTATTTTTTGCTTAATGCTTTTTGATTATTTACGAATCTTATCGAAACGATCCGTGGCACATGAATAAACTTGGAAGAGACATTCATGTGTATATTGCTCGTAAATAGAATGACATGTATGATGAAGGATAGGAATATACCCTAATTGTATGTGTGACCATTTGAAAACTTAAAACGTAATAAATTTCGGTGAATTTAATTCTCATAGAGATATAGTGAATTAATTTAACGAGATGTATTTGTACGGAGCTCGGAAGAGATGTATGAATAAAATTAGAAGTTTTCGGTTGACAAATTAAATGTACTAAAAAAATATAAATCAAAAGAAAATAAAATGATTTGAGTTGATTAATTTGGTGAAAAATTGCAATCCTAGAATTCTTTTATTTTGTTTTTAAACTCTTTTCTTACATTTGTGACAATCAACGATTATTTTGAATAAAATCATAGAGAGATAATTTTAGTAATTAACAAACTATAGTTATAAATCTCCGTGGGAACGATACTTTACTTACAAATATTATTACTTGTGACCGTGTATACTTGCACGTTTTTGTGTGTTGAAAAATATGCAACAATATGATATTAATTTTTGAATTTAGTTATTTTTGTAATTGTTTTTTGTTAGACTCCAAAAAAAAAAATCAGCTAAAATAATTATATTCAAGTAAAAAAGTATTCAACCAAAAACAAATAAGAAAAAAATGCCAACTGAATTAAGGAGATACTCACATTAATCTAATGTAAAAAATAAGCTAACATATTAATTTTAACTTATGAGCTTAATATTCCAACTTTAAATGAATTTAATATTTATGATATTATCCATATATTTTAATAATTAGATTATTACAAGTACCAAATATTATCCTTTTAGTCTTGTAAAAATCTTAAAGGAAAATGATTCATAGGTTCATGAAAGGTAAGAACATGTTCAATCTTCATGGATATCACACACATATAGGGATGCGTAAAAAAACCGCAGGTTTGGTTATCTGAGCATATCCGAACCGACGGTTCGGTTTTTAACCGGTAAATTTCGAAGACGGGGACGACTTTGGGTAAAAATCGAATATGAAACAATAGTTACAATTCGGTTACAGTTATATTAAAAATCGTACCCGTCCGTACTCGAAATTAATTATATTTAATAAATTAAATTATATATATATATATATATATATATATATATATATATATATATATATTGGGTTTTTTGGTAGATTTTTTCATAATCGTTCCGAACCGTTACCTGCGGGTAAAAAACCGTTCCCGAACCGTACCGTAACGATTTTTGGACGATTTCAAATATATGTTTGAGTCTATATTTTTCACTCTCAATAAGTTTTTTTAATAAAAAATGAAAGATATTTTATTAAAATTAAGATCATACAAATATAATAAAAGTATTATTCACCTAAATAAGATTCACTAATACATATTCAAAACAAAAAACAAAGTACACACATGAATAATCTACCATCAAACTATAAGATTCTTTATTTTTTTTTCATCCTTATGAATCTCTATCATCAATATAGATAGGCACAAATATGAATAAAATAGAAATTAATATAATTATTTCTTAATTAAATTATAAAATTTGTATTCAAAATTGTCCGAAAATACTTACGATTTAGGAATGATTTTTTACTCGTGGAAACGGTTCGAGATAGTTATTAAAAAATACTTAAAAAAATGTTTTTTTAATTTTTTTTTAAATTTCTACGTACCTATGCAAAATATATAATTTAATTTAATAAATATAATTAATTTCGAGTATGGATTGATACAATTATCAATATAATCGTACACGTTACTTTATGTTTAATTTTTATTTAAAATTATATCTATCTTCAAAAATTTTCAGATAAAAATCAAACTGATAATGTAAATAATTAACCACAAATAATTAAACCTATAATTTTTTTCCATATTCATGATCATCAACCATAACATTTTGAATAAATGTATTAATGAAACTTCAAGTTAAATAAAATATTACACCTTGTTAAATCAATGCATATATGAGATTTATATAAATACATAAACATCTTTCATACTAAACTCAACAAATACATACATAAAGACACATTGAATCTGACTTTTATATAATCAGATATGATAAAGTAAAACAATTAAGATATGATAACTTATTATCAATGGAAGAAAAACTTTCTAAAAAAGAGAGAGTTATGATAGGAAAATAAAAAAGGGAGACAACTACCCACCCATGAAAAAGAGTTATCCTTAAAAGAGAGCTTCCTTCCCAGTAGCAAAAGGAAAAAAGGTGAAGATGAACAAACAAAAGAAAGAGAGAAGGCATAAAGAAAAAAAAGAGAAAGATCGATTCTATGATTTCAATCCCTTTCCGTAGTTAGAAATTAGGAAAATGCTTTTTGTTCAAGTTGAGACGCTAAATTTATTTGTCATGTTTTGATTGGCTTATTAAATTGGTTCTATTTTGTAAAAGTTTGATCTTTCAATGCAATATTCCCAATGTTAACATCATATGTTGTGAACTTAGAAAATTATAAATCCGATCAACCTAATGTACAAATAACCAAAAATAAAGTAGCAACAAATTCAACACCAAAAATAAACTCACGTGTATAAAGCAAAAATAAAATAAAAATAAAAATTTAAGAAGACATAAATCTAAGTTACAAACATCAAATTCATTAATTAAAAAAAAGTAAATATCATATTATTTATAAACATTTTAATGTTATATTTGTTAGTCATTATAAAATACTCTTTTTATACAATAATATCTACATTTTAAAATGTAGTTCATTTAACTAAACATTTTTTTTTTACAATATCTACTTTTTGTAGTTGTATTAGTTTTTTTCTTGATATATTAATTGATTGAAGCTATAACATTATATAAATTGAATAATATACAAAACAACGTGAGATTTGTTTTACACATATTATTACAAAAATGAGTATTTAAGTCGATACGTAAAATCGATTTTGAAAAAAAAAACGACTTATAATGAATTTAAAACCGGTTCAGTGTAGAGTCGACGCTATCCACATATGATGTAGCGTCGATTGACATGTCGAACTGACGCTATGCGTGGACGTAGCATCAATTGACATGGTGAATCGACGCTATCCATGTAGCATAGCGTCAGTTGACACCTGAGACCGCGCTATCCACGTAACATAGCGTCGATTGACACCTGAAACTGATGCTACACACGTGGATAAAATATTTTCTCTTCTTTCTTCTCCATATAGAAACTATTCTAAGTGTTACATAACTCTCAAAAATCCAAAATCTTCTGCACTGTTTCTCATTTTTTGGCCACCTACGACACCAATTCAAATGCGGGTTAGTGAGTTTTTTTCCTCTCTAACTAATCTTTTAGATCCATTTTTTTTTGAGAAAAATACTCAAAAAATTTATACACATTTTTAACTTACAAAACACCATTTTTTCTTCTTTTCCTTCATTTTTTCACTTCATTTACTTTTGTAAATATTTCTATTAATTTTACGCACTTATTATTCATATTTTTTTCTGTTATTATGTGTTATTATTTATGTGTATAAATTTTTGTATTATATATGTAGGTTTGTATTAGAACATCAGGAGAAGAATATGATGATATTGAATAAAATAGAATAAAATCATGTTAATTTTTCTGTTATTAATTAATATTTTATTTTTCAAATATTTATATTATTTGAACTATTTGCTAAACTGATTTTGGTTTTTTTTCTGCTCGAATACAAGTTTTTATTTGAGTATAATAGAAAATGAGTAAAAAAATAAATTAAAGTCGGTTCAGCGCGTGAACCCATTTAAATTTAAATCATTTCATTTAAATTCAATTTTTAATCGATTTTAATACCCATTTTTGTAGTAGTGACACCAACAATGCTTGTTTTTTTCTAAGCGAACACACAACTCTCACTGAGCTATCGTATATCTCCCACATGCAATATTGCTTGAACTACATAATATATTTTCTCTCTTGTTATTTTGCTCCAAATAACAAGCTTCCATTTCATATTAAACATATTTTTCCCTATTTGGACGTGCATAATCTATAATCTCTATTATTATGATATTTGAGTCGCTTGTATGTGTTCCTTAGAAGGCAATTGAGGAGTTACCACTAACAATGAGAATAAACAATAATTAGTCCTTTATATATTATATGCATTAATATTATATAGAAGCTGTATCAAATCAGTTGAGTTTGTATAGGTCATTTAAATGAATTGTAACTTAATTAAATATATTTAATTTTTAAATAAATTCAAATATGTTCATATTAGAACTGCCTTGAGTAATTTATGAAAAACTTATTAAAAAAATATTTCTTCATTAAAATCATTTTTTCAAGCTAAAGGATCCTTGTTTGGGCTCGAAGCATAAGAAGAGAAAGACATAGGTAGCAAATCCACCGCTCAACTATTTACCTATGTAATACAGATTCGAAACACGTTTTCAAAGGCTATGTCTATTTATAATCTAAGAATGTAGAGTGATTTGAGATTGGTAGTTATGGGGAGTATATAAATATAATTAGCTATTTTATAGATTATAAGTTTTGCATAACTTGTGGACTTTCTGACAGATATTTTATTATATTTATGTTTTGTATGAACTATAGACTTTTGGATTTTTCAGATAAAAATATCATTATATATATAAGTGTATGATATTAATTTTTGAATTTAGTTATTTTTGTAATTGCTTTTTGTTAGACTCCAAAAAAAAAATCAGCTAAAATAATTATATTCAAGTAAAAAAGTATTCAACCAAAAACAAATAAGAAAAAAATGCCAACTGAACTAAGGAGATACTCACTTAATCTAATGTAAAAAATAAGCTGACATATTAATTTTAACTTATGAGCTTAATATTCCAACTTTAAATGAATTTAATATTTATGATATTATCCATATATTTTAATAATTAGATTATTACAAGTACCAAATATTATCCTTTTAGTCTTGTAAAAATCTTAAAGGAAAATGATTCATAGGTTCATGAAAGGTAAGAACATGTTCAATCTTCATGGATGTCACACACATATAGGGATGCGCAAAAAAACCGCAGGTTTGGTTATCTGCGGTTATCCGAACCAACGGTTCGGTTTTTAACCGGTAAATTTCGAAGACGAGGACGATTTTGGGTAAAAACCGAATATGAAACAACAGTTAAAATTCGGTTACGGTTATATTAAAAATTGTACCCGTCTGTACTCGAAATTAATTATATTTAATAAATTAAATTATATATATATATTTTTTGGGTTTTTTGGGAGATTTTTTCATAACCGTTTCGAACCGTTACCTGCGGGTAAAAAATCGTTCTCAAATCGTAACGATTTTTGGACGATTTCAAATATATGTTTTTTTAATTCGGTTTGGGGACGATTATATCAAAAATCGTCTTCATCCGTCCCGTGTCCATTGACACATACACACCTTGTCTGCACATCTGAATATAATTTGTCAGGATTATCAGTCAATGTTTAGACAAAAAGACATGTTACAGGTCCAACTAATTTGGATATATGGGCCCCTTAAAGAATTTTGAATGGGGACTATCGCAAATGTTTAGTTGGATAAATTTTGGGCCAGGAACATATTGTATGCTTCAATTTTGATGTATTTAATCTTCGTGAGTTAGTCCACTTGGCTCCATAATCGTATTGATAAACACGAGTATATAAGTTTGAATGTTGTATTAGACGGTAATTTTATATTTAATTATTGCAACTATTGAGGATAAGTCTGTATAGGTAGGTAAAAAAACATAATACAATATTAATGATCTGGGATAAGTAGTGTTGCAAATAATTTGGGATAACGGCAAACTGTTTACTCCAATAAGGTGTTTTTTCTTCAAAAATAATAATAATAATAATAATATTGAGTTATTTAATAATATAGTTGAATAATGAGAAAATTATACTAATAGTTTGTTATTATATTACAAAAATATTTTAATCTTTTTAATTTTATAATTATTGAAATTAGTCATTTCTAATTATGTAATAATGAAATTGTAACAACTAATGTTTTATTCATTTTATTATGTAAAAAAGAAGTTTAAAGTAATTTTTTTTTTATAATTTTAAACCAAAGTGTCCTAATTAAAAATTAATAAATATTGATTTTAACGTAATTATCGGACCTATCCTATGTCCTGGCTCACTCTAAAACAGTCGGGATCATCTTTGATGAATAAAATTTGTCAAGTGAATTTATAATGGTTTAATTGATATCATTAATCTGCTTATTTAAAAGAAATAATCTAATTTAAATTTGTCATATTTTATGTAATTGTTTACAGTATTATTTTATTTTACCACGTGTTAAAAGAAAACAATTATTTTATACAATGAGAACAACATCATCTCCGTAACGTCTATTTTTTTATTCACTTGTAATTTGTAAACAACATTAAACAACTCAATATCACTCCTATATTATATATATATAAATTATGAATATATTTTTTTAAATTTATATCAATATAAATCCCACTAATAATATATAGAGATATTATTTTTTAAATTAATACATTTTAATATTTTTAAATATATAATGTGATTCATCTTAATTCAAAACTAATAAAATTGCGTAAATTTTGTTAAAATTCTAACTCTGGAAGAATTTAATTTTTTTATGAGACATGCACCTTGAATAGTTACCTTTTTTTAATAAATAATCATGGTTAAAAAAAATATGTATATATATTTAAAAGGAATCAAATTCTAATGGAATTTTTAGATGTATATGTAAAATATCTTAATTTAAAGGATCATGGGTTGATTTTAGATAAAAAAATTTAATTAAACAATATTATGTGACTTAAAACAATATAATGGTGATTTTTATGGATTTACAATTTTAAATAATGTTTTTATAGTAATTTAAGTTAATTTATAAAATTAAAAAAATAATAAAATGTTAAAACTTTGAGATGTACTCATTTTATTCCTTCATTATAGTTTTTTTAATTATCTTTTATAATTTAATTGAACTTAATTTGATGGAATCACAATAATAACATGTTCCAAGACTGATAAATTTTATTTTGAAGAAATAAAATGTAAAATTATTCGTTAAAAAAATATAATTAAGGTTTTTAGTGGGGTGGATGGTGCTATGCGAAATCGAGGGCTCCTCTGTGCTCTGACTCTCTCTGTCCTAGACTCCTTTCCTCTATCTCACACGGATATACACTCTCTTTCTTCGATCTTCTTTGAGAATCGCCCTATGTTCCGTAAGGTAAATTTCTATTTGTTTATACGTAAAATTTCTTTTGTATATCGCATTGCGTTGAAATCAAGCAAATAAATTTGCATAAAATAATTGGTATAATACTATAATTTATATGATTTGTGTTTCCAGAATTGCAGAAACCCTAGATCTTTAGTTTTTGGGATGTAATTCTAGGTATTTGGTTCTGGATCTCGAGGACTTTTGATTGGTGAAATTGAAGCGCGATTCACGAGGTTTTAGATTAGAGTAGGTTTAAATTAAGGAGAATCAGACAGCCGTTAGGCGGTTATTCGGTTGCAATCGGAGTGGAACAATTTGAAGGGATAAAGGTTTGATCGATGGCTTCCAGTCCTACTTCATTTCAGGTGGAGGATCAAACCGACGAGGACTTCTTTGATAAATTGGTGAACGATGATTATGGGGCCTCTGAATCGGGCTCGAAATTCAACGAGGAAAATGATTCCGTTAATGCTAAGGGTTTATTGAATTTGACTATTAGCGATGTTGCTTCTGCATTTGAGGATTTAGGTGGCGGAGGAGCATCTGAAGCAAGGATCGAAAAGTTATTTGAGGATGCTGCTGTAGAAGAGAAAAGTTCATCGTTACCGTCAAACACTGTCGGGATAGATGGCATAACTGAGTCGAATAATTACGTGGCAGGATCCAAAATGGCTTCGGATTCAAAAGAGGGTACTGTTAATGAGTCTGGTTCTGGGGTCAAGGAGATTGGATGGAATTCGTTTTATGCTGATTCTACGCAGAATGGGGATCATGGGTTTGGGTCGTATTCTGATTTTTTCAGTGAATTGGGAGGTGATTCTTCGGCCTTTCCCAATAGTATGGGCAATAATTTGACACCTGAAGCAAAAATTGTTTCGTCCAATGAGGAGTGTAAAGCTAAAAGTATATATGAGTTGGGTAATCATGCGCAATATCAAGGTGGGGAAGCTTACGGAGCTTCTTTAGGTCAAACTACAAATGGGCAGGATCCAAATAATACCGAGTATTGGGAAAGTTTATATCCAGGGTGGAAGTACGACTCAAACACAGGGCAGTGGTATCAAGTGGGTTCAGAGGCTATTGGTTTGGCAGAAAATAATCAAGGTACCTTTGGCACTAACACGTCCAATGAATGGACTGCTGTTTCTGATGTGAAATCCCAGGCTTCCTATATGCAGCAAACTGTGAACTCTACTGCTGGGGCTACAACTGAAATCAGCACAAGTGACAATGTGTCTAATTGGAATCAATTCTCCCAGGATAACAATGGTAACCCTGAACATATGGTTTTTGATCCTCAATACCCTGGTTGGTATTATGATACAATTGCCCAAGAATGGCACCCATTGGATACTTACACCTCATCTGCTCAATCTACTACACAGGACAATGGCCAGCATAATCAAAATGGATTTAACTCAAGTAGTGTTT
Source organism: Hippophae tibetana (assembly GCA_037013495.1). NCBI lineage: Eukaryota > Viridiplantae > Streptophyta > Magnoliopsida > Rosales > Elaeagnaceae > Hippophae > Hippophae tibetana. The sequence goes on from CM072807.1 coordinate 85,593,711, forward strand.
ATTCTGAGAATGGTAGTAATTTATATGGTGAGTATAGGCAAGCTAATGATCATGGATCACAAAATTTTGGTCAAGATCAAGGTAGCGGTTGGGCTGGGTCTTACAGCAATAGCAATCAGCAGACTTCAAACTTTTGGCAAGCTGAAGCCAAGTCTCAGACTCCAGTTCATGCAATCTTTGGTGGAAACCAGCACCTGGATACTTCTTATAGCTCAAACCTTCCTGCAAACAACGACCAGCAGAAGTCTTATAATTCTGTTGGAGCTGTTCCATCGTATAACAAATCTAGTAAAGTTGATGCTAACGGAGGGGTTGGGTTCGAAAACTTTAGTCAGCCATTTAATCAAGCAAAAGCAAAGTCGATCGTACAGATGCAATTCCCAAATGACTACAATGGCAGTCAGAAATCTGTAAATTTTCATCAGCAACCATTCCAGAGTAGCAGTCAGTTTTCTTATGCTCCAAATGTAGGCAGATCATCTGCTGGTCGTCCTCCACATGCCCTTGTAACTTTTGGATTTGGTGGGAAGCTCATTGTAATGAAGGACAGTTGTAATGCGAGAAACTCATCATATGTAAGCCAGGTATGGCCTTTAAACCTTCTCTTTGTGATTTTGTATTTTTATTTTTTGTACTCTTCTGTTTGTCTATCTCCCCCTTCCCCTCTCCCCTCTCTTATCCGCCCTTAAAGTCCAGGTTTTAAATGCTGGATAGATTTCTTCAATTTCCAATTGAGGCTTTTACGTATTGCACTTTTCCTTGCCTGAGTCCTAAACCTTTATAACTTAAGCTTTGACCAAAAGTGGACCATACTACTTAATTGCTTTCTTTGATGTCTCAAAGGGTCTAACGAATCATTTTTTAACACTTGAAGGATCCTGTGGGAGGCTCAATTCTTGTTCTGAACTTGGCAGAAGTTGTCATGGGGAACTCTGATGCTTCAGGTGGTGGAACAGATAATTATTTTTATGCTTTGTGCCAACAATCATTTCCTGGTCCACTGGTTGGTGGATATGTTGGAAATAAAGAGTTGAATAAATGGATAGATGAGAGGATTGCAAGCTGTGAGTCACCCAACATGGACTGTAGAAAGGAAGGAGTATTAAAATTGCTGCTCTCTTTGCTTAAGATAGCTTGTCATCACTATGGAAAACTTCGTTCTCCTTTTGGTTCCGACACCATACTTAGGGTATGAATATTCTTCTCTCAACTTGATTGAGTTTCTAAGCTGATATTTTTTTTTAGTTTTATTTCTCTAGGATATAAGTTTTTCTATATTTATATGTTTCTTTGTGGTTTGTCATTTAACATCTCTATCGTCATCCATTTACTGATGGGCATCCATTGAAATCTAGATATCTTTGTGTTTTCTTGTTCCTTCAACTACCGTCTTCCTCCCGTGCTCTCCCCATTTTCCTCTTTGGTGCCACTTCAAAGCCTTTGGTTTGATGATAATTGTATTCTTACTGTCAAGACTATTTTTTCTCACTATTTGAAAATTTTCAGGGCTCAACAAGCTATTGGCTGTAACTAAGTAAGTCTGGGAGTTTTGGGAACTACTAGAGAAGGTTCTTGTAGTTTAAAAAAGCCTAAAATGGAAATTCTACATTCATTTATGTGAATTGTCTGATTGCCAGATTCACTAATTAATTTTCCATGCATTATTGTAATGTCTATTTTAAAACCGTCTGTGTTCATTCTTATTTTAGATTTATTGTTGCATCCTTTTTTATTTAGATTTTCACTGTCTTGCCTCTTACCATACTAATGAAGGTCTACCAATAAGTCAATTACCAAAGATGATAGGTAAAATCATCCGAGGGTATCACTAATCATACATCCTGCTATCTTTTGGGTTCATATATAGGAGAATGATACTCCAGAGTCTGCAGTTGCTACACTTTTTGCTTGTGCAAAGAGAAGTGGTACTCAATTTGGTGACTATGGTGCCGTTAGCCAGTGCTTGCAGACATTACCTTCTGAAGGACAAATACAGGTCTGAATTAAGCTTTCTTTTCTGTCTTTTTTTTCTGTCTTTTTTCCATGTTAATCATTTTGATATATGATTCAGGCAACTGCCTCTGAGGTTCAAAACCTTCTTGTTTCGGGAAGAAAGAGAGAGGCTTTACAATGTGCACAAGAAGGTCAATTGTGGGGACCTGCACTTGTTCTTGCTTTGCAACTTGGTGATCAGGTTTGTTGTTCATGTCACACTATGGATGTGACTTTAATGATGAGGTGTGCTGTAATGATTAAATTGATGCTTACACTTTTTTGCCTTTGCTTTCTGGTGTGGCTGGCATTTCTTGACCAATTCAGTTCTATGTTGAGACTGTCAAACAAATGGCACTGCACCAGCTGGTCGCAGGATCACCTTTGCGGACTTTATGCCTGCTAATTGCCGGGAAGCCAGCTGAAGTCTTCTCTACAGAATGCACTGATGGTAATATTTCAGATGTTGCAAATGTGCTTCACCAGCCTGCTCAGGTGAGATATTGACTAGGCTTGCACAAGTCTTATTTCTGTCTCTTTTGTATTAGTCTTGTTCCCCTCTTTCCCCTTTTGCCGAAAAAGAAAAAAAGGTTTATAAAATTTAACACCATTAATGAAAAGCAAGTGCTTATGGTCAAACCAGGTAAAACAGTCGAAAGGATGACTATGAGAGAATATTAGTGTAGTGAACTTTAATGAATGGTTGACATTTATTTTTCCTTTGTGCGAGCATGCAATTTATGCTAAAGTGGTTTGGATTCACGATGATATTAGCCAATATCATTGTCTGATGACTTTTTGAATTCATGATACTTTAAGCCAATATCAGTGTCTTATGACTTTTCATGCTTATGTTCTTCATTCCTCCAATCCATTATCTCCTATAAACTTTACAATTTTTTTTTGCTTATTCAGTTGATGCTTTTTTTGTAGAATGCTAACCCTTTTCCTGACAGTTTGTTGCTAATGGTATGCTTGATGACTGGGAGAAGAACCTGGCTGTTATAACTGCCAACAGAACGAAAGGTGACGAGTTAGTAATCATTCATCTTGGAGATTGTCTATGGAAGGAAAGAAGTGAGGTAGGGTATCTGACGCTCGGCTTATCTAGATTGTTATTGAACACTTTGTTTATTCTACGCTCTAACAAGTACTATGTTTTAGATTGCTGCTGCACACATCTGCTATTTAGTTTCAGAAGCAAACTTTGAGTCATACTCCGACAGTGCAAGGCTCTGCCTGATTGGAGCAGATCATTGGAAATTTCCTAGAACTTATGCTAGCCCAGAGGCCATTCAGGTGCTTTCTAATCTCGTAAATACTGCATTTGCAGACTATATATGTTTAATTTAAAATTGTTAGTAGTACTGGACCTCAATTCCAGTACACTTTTGAATGATTCATGTCCTTTCTAGTATAAAATTCTGTTATGAGCTAATGCCAATCATAAGCACGTAAAGTGTCTCATTGCCTTAAGGATGCTTTTACTAAAGGAGTTGTTCTCTATTTCCTGTTTATTAAGGACAATGAAATGGATATGGAAATAAAGGCCTACAAAATTAGGAATATCTTATGATTTAGTTAGAATCCCTCTCCGTTGTCTTCCTTGATGTTGGCAATGGCATTCAACTTTTTTTTTAATTAATTTTTATTCGGCGATCTTGCATTCTTACTGCTATGTTCATTATAATAGAAAAAAGATATTTATTTAGTGCCAAACATTTTATTAACTTATGCAAGTCCATATTTCAATATAAATGTGGGTCCTACAAAAATTAATCCATTTCCGTTTGAATTGATTTTAGACCATCTTCAAACTTGAACATCATTTTACACCAAAATTTGCATCGTTTTGCACCAAAAGTTATACCAAATTTTTACTTTTCTCCAACCTACAATACTAAATATTACACTAAAAAGTATATTCCTTTATAAAATAGAATATTTTTTTTATTACACCAAAAGTTGCACCAAATATTATATCAAAAGTTGTATGTAGTAGTTCTTTTATTAATTTTGTATTATATACTTAATTTTAATTTATTATATATAATAAAAAAAATTAGAATTTTTTTCTAAAAAAAATGGCACATCGTGAACAGTATTGATGCAATAAACAGTGGTGTGTCGAATTTAACGCAACACTGTTCATCGCACCAAATTTGGTGTTTTGGTTCAGGGTTGGAGATGCCCTTAGTAAAGCTTCTCCGATTCATACTCATTTGCATTCCAATTGATATTCATGATGAATTAGTAAAACTGACACTACAAGGTAAGTTTATAGGTTCATATTGAAGTATACTTTTTAAAATGGAATAACATATAGTCTCATGAAAGTTCGAGAAGGCCAGCTAGTTGCTCTCATGATACACATTTTGAGAAGGCACATTTCATGTTGTGTGCGTGCTCTTTGTATAAAATACTAGCTAAAGCCAAATTGTCTAATAACTTAAGTCTGACCAATATTCCATTCCCATACCAGAAATGATTTTATCTACTTTTTTCTTTTCCTGAGAAAGGATTAGGGGAAGCCAAAAGCTTGAGATTCAAGAGAACTCTCTCTCTCTCTCCCCCTCTCAAGTGAGGGGTTGGAAGAGTGAGAAAAAGGCAATAAAAAATGTGCCTAAGCTCTAATCTAGACTGATATTTACTTTTAATTAAATTCAATGATTTACGTAAAAAGTTTCTCATTACATGAAAGGCTAATGACTTCCTCTACAAGGAAAATTACACTTCTGTTATTTACTAATAAAATGATGGTGCCTTGGTAAAAGGTTTTGCTGAATCTAACCTATTGGATATTGCAGAGGACTGAGTTTTACGAGTATTCAAAGGTGATTGGGAACTCTCAGTTTATCTTGCTACCTTTCCAACCATATAAGCTCATGTATGCACACATGCTAGCAGAAGTAGGAAAATTATCCGACTCGTTGAAGTAAGTAGTGTAGCTTTCTGTTCGAGATTTATTTTTTCTTCTGTTGGTTTCATCTAATATTTTATTATTATGTCTTATATTAACAAAAGTTGATGTGTTCAGATACTGTCAAGCCATATTGAAGTCTCTGAAAACTGGTAGAGCGCTGGAAGTTGAAACATGGAAGCAGTTGGTTTTGTCCCTTGAGGAGAGGATCAGAACCCACCAACAGGTACTTCTTCCTTACATATTTTGCATTTTCATTGTTCTCGAGGAATTATGATTATCCCTCTTTAACTCTCTTGATACTGTTTTGGCAGGGTGGATATACAACAAATCTGGCTCCTGCAAAATTAGTTGGCAAATTGCTTAACTTTTTTGATAGTACTGCCCATCGTGTTGTTGGCAGCTCACCACCACCTGCACCCTCTATACCACATGGAAGTGTTCAAGGTAATGAACATTTTAACCAATCAACAAGGGCTTCAATTAGTCAATCAACAATGGCTTCAAGAGTGTCAAGTAGTCAATCAACAATGGCAATGTCATCATTGATACCTTCTGCTTCGATGGAGCCAATAAGTGAGTGGGCTTCTGCTGGCAATAAAATGGCAATGCATAACAGAAGTGTTTCAGAGCCAGACTTCGGCAGAGCACCTAGACAGGTATGACATTGCCATTTTAATACTGAACTTTTATCTTTTGCGTATATATGAGTTGGTACATCATACATGGTAGTACTTTAGTATTTAGGTTTTCTTATGTGTATGTGCTGTTCCATCTTAGTATTTTTGAGATTTTACTAAGGATGTGATTTGATTGATTCATGAAAGGACTCAAACTCGCCTGATACACAAGGGAAGGCATCAGACTCTGGTGGAGCATCTCGCTTTCATTTTGGTTTTGGCTCGCAATTATTTCAGAAGACAGTAGGGTTAGTCTTAAAGCCCCGTCCTGGGAAGCAGGTATTCTTCTTTCAATGCATTTTTTTTATCTTCGGTTTTCCTGCACGAATATTTCTTTTCCTTCTCCTCTTCTTTCCTCCATCTTTTTCTCTTCCCACTCCTGGTAGAGAAATCAGAAATGAACTTGATTGCCCAAAATAATTGCAATCAATGTTTCTCTTCTCTCCATGGCACAATCTTAAAATGATCGTATTCTTGCAATTTACGAAGGCTAAGTTGGGTGAAAAGAACAAATTCTACTATGATGAGAAGCTGAAGAGATGGGTAGAAGAAGGTGCTGTGCCACCTGCTGAAGAACCTGCATTGCAACCTCCTCCAACAACTGCAGGGTTTCAAAATGGTGTTTCTGATTACAATGTCAAATACGCAATGAAGAAAGAAGGATCTTCTGCTAATGGGAATGTGAACTTGAATACTTCAAATCCTTCAGAGCCTTTTTCTGGGGTTCCACCTATTCCTCCTAGTTCAAATCAATTTTCAGCTCGTGGAAGGATGGGTGTTCGTTCAAGGCATGTTAATTTTTTTTTCCCCCTTAGTTACGTGTGCATGGACTCTTTCTTGCGGATAAGGAATCAATATGAACTTTTTTTTTTTGGATAAACCAATATGAACTTTTTTTTTGGATAAACCAATATGAACTTTTTTTGGATAAACCAATACGAACTTTATATATTGGTTTATAAAGTTCTATTTTGCGACACTAGTTTGGAACCACCAAAATCTTTAGTTGTGGTGCTTCTATCGTATATTATTGGTTACATTTTACATATTGGATGTGCATTTTTGTAGGTATGTTGACACTTTCAACCCAGGTGGTGGAAGTCCAGCAAACTTGTTTCAATCGCCTTCTCTACCATCTGTCAAACCAGCTGCTGTTGCCAATGCAAAGTTTTTTATTCCCACCCCAGCCCCAGCATTAGGGGAAAAGACAATGGAAAGTATAGCAGAAAGTTTGCAAGAAGACTCCTCAGCTCATGAAGATACTTTGACATCCGCTGCTACAAGTACCTCATTTCAGTTTCCAACACCATCTTCATCCATGCAAAGGATCCCAAGCATGGGTGACATTGCAAGTAATGGAGTTGCAACAAATGGTCACAATTCCCGTCCACCTCACTCACGCCGAACAGCCTCTTGGAGTGGAGGAAGTTTCAGTGAGTCTTTTAGTCCTCCCAAAACAACCGGGGTGCAATCTCTTGGGGAGGCATTAGGCTACTCCCCCGCTTCATCAATTCCTAGTGACACACGACATCTGCATACCCAGATGAATGGAAGCAGTCTTGGTGATGACCTTCAGGAAGTGGAGCTTTGAGATAAGATAATGAAATATGTAAATATCGAGTTTTGTTCCTGGTGATCAATACAATGTGTAGGATGTTCCAGCTCCTGCACCTCCCTGATAATCATAATGGTCATACGAACCAGATTGGAGATCATACCCAGCTCCTATTCTAGGATTAGTTATAAATTTGATGGCACCACCATTTGAGGCTAGAGGAGATGGCTCATCTACTAAGGAGAAAATCAGCATGAAAACCATTGTACAGTTCATTTTTTTCATTTGTTGAACATAAAAAAGTGTACTTTGAGGATAGATAGAAATAGAGCCTCTCTAGTTTTTCCCAAGGAGGAAGATAATATATATTGAATGGTAAAATAAATATTTGTACCTTTTGTATTACTTTTTAATGCAGGATGTTCATCAAAGACTGATGGAAGGCAACAATTTTGCTCGACAGTTTTAAACACGTCATAAGTTGTAGCGGGACTGAGGTTCTCCAATCTTCATTTTCAGGTTGGCCTTGACCACCCTACATTTTCTCATCTCAGGGTTATGGGTTACATCTCTATTCAAGATCTCAATACTATGAATGCACAAGTGAAAATTTCCAATTTCTCAGAGATAACGACTGGTTCTTATGGAACAGGTTTCCACAGGGATCAAATGGGTTTCTGTAATTTCATTGCCTTGTCGCTAAATATTGTTGGATAAACATTAAGTTGCGTGCTTATTGGCTTACTGGTCTTGTGGGATAGCAATTAGCAAGTGCAATTTGTAAAGTTCACTAAAAGGGGAAGAAATGGTAGTCTTTCTGATACCCAGGACCAAGGTGTTGCAAAGAAAATGATAACTTTGCTATAAAGCAATAATTTTGACAAGAAACAAGGAAAAGAAAAGTGTAGAAAGAGATCAGTTTATAATTTTATATATTGTATGTATTATTGAAGCTGTATTTTGTTTTGGGTGTTTCTTGTTTTTTGTGGTTTTTTTCCCAAATATGTCGGTCTTTTTAATCATTAAAAATATGTTCCTAATGTATTCTTCCCTTGCATTTATTATTGTCAATTTGGTGAAAAAAATAAAATTAATGGCACGTGTACTATTTATTTAAATTATGTTGAATAGATATGCAACATAAAACCATACATTTAAGTTGGAGAGTCCAGATACAGTTTGAGAAAATAAAAACATAGTTTACTCCAAAACATACATGCATAAATGAAATATATATATATATATAATTGATGTATTTGAAATATTGGACATTATATATTATATTACAACTTAAATTTTAGGATTTAGGATTAAGATTTTAGAATTTAAAATTTAGATTTTTTCTAATTTAATACTTAGAATATTGGACATTATATATTGGGTTACAACTTAAATTTTAGGATTTAAGATTAAGATTTTAGAATTTAAAATATGAATTTTTTCTAATTTAATACTTAGATTTTAGGATTTTAAAGTATAAGATTATCTTAAGATTTAAATTTTAAAGTTTAGTTTAAATTTATAAAAAAATAAGTAGTTATATATATTAAGTGGTTATAATATATTGTTTGATTTTTTATTTTATTTTCATGTATTAATGTTGAGATTTTATACAAGAGATGAGAGGGGATATTACTTTGTTAAATAAGATTGCAAATATTAGTTAATATTTTGTGTCATATATATATATACAATCTTTTCGATAACAAATAATTTAGATAAATAGTATTGATAAATTATAATAATAGTTAATAAAATTATAATAAATAATTTCAATAAATAGTATCAATAAATTATATTGATATTTAAATGTAATTATTTAAAGATATAAATATTAATAAATATAAAAATTTAAATTAACAAGTGATTAATAAAATAAAAAATATATTTAAAATTGAGATCATTAAAAATTTATTTATCAAAATTAGTTATACTAAAAACCATATTGGTACAAGTCGTTTATATGTATATGTAACGAAGTACAAAGTACAAACGTGCAAATGTAACAAACCTGTGTCAGTTGAGTAGAACCCAATTATAAAAGGCAAAAAAAATCACAGATCCCTAAATCCGTACCAACGATTTTCAGAATTAGAGTACCTATAATGCCCTACCGGCCTCTACAACTCATTCCATTACTCTACTCGTCTACTTCATCAAACACCGGTAATAAAGAGATCCAAATAAGGTTGTTTTAGACATTAAAGAATACACTTTTTTGTTTTCCATCTAATAGTCGTCTATCGTCGATGGTCGGTCCCTGAGTCCTTCAAGTTTTATACTACACATAGAACTCCATTACGAAGGCGAAAAGTCGATCGCTTTCTGCCGTTTCGTATTGAAGTTACTCTTTCGCGCCTTACAGCATCGCTTTTTCGCCTTTATTTCCTTTCCGCAATTTCTCATTGTCGAACGAGTTTAGCATTCGCATCATAAAAGTGAATACTTTGCATTATATTTCATAAAAGTTAGAACTTTGCGCAATATTTGATAAAAGTTAGAACTTTGCGCAATATTTGATTTGCTTGTCATCGAAAGGTTGAAACTTTGTGGCTACCATAATGGATTCTGGACCCATATGCCGAAGAACAAGGCTTAGAAAGGATCAATATTTCAAGGAGCTTTGGGAGAAGATAAAGAAGGAAGAGGAAGAGAAGACGAAGAAGAATAATAATAATGAAGTGAGTGACTCGGATAGAGGGATTAAACTCGTTAGTGTTAAAGACGATGAACTAAACAGGGTTGACGAGTTCAAAGTCCTCAACTCATTAGACTCTGAATCTTGTTCTGTTTCTGTTTCTGATGATGATAGTGAGGAGTTTGGGTCTGTTCTGAAGAAATCTATTCAAAAAAGAAACCGGTCTAAGGTTGGTTCAAGAGATCATGAAAAAAGATTGAAACTTGGGACAAAAAGTGGGTCTTGTAGTTTTCATGAGACTGACTCTGTTTCTGATTGTGGTAGCCATTTAAATGTTATTGTTTGTAATTCTAATAGCAGTGAAAGGAGTATCAAGGAATTGGAGATTGAAAAGATTGTTAATAAAGAGATTAATTATGTTCAAAAGGGTAATTTCATAGAGTTGAAGAGTCCAACCAAGAGAATGCGTAATTCAGATAGAAGTAATAACGTTACAAAGAGTCTTAGAAGTAACAAGGTTACAAAGTCTGTTAAGAATTTTATTAGTGAAAACCCAACAAGTGATGAGAGGAAGCCAAAATTTGAATCCAGTATACCATTGAAGTTCAGTTTTGGAGTTGAGCAATCAAAATTGCCTGAAAAGTCAGAGTCTGAACTAGGAGAGGAAAAACTTTGGAATGACTGTGATTTTGCTGTTAGAGCTGATGAGATTGATATTGAAGTAGATACCATGGTAAATAAGCTTCTTTATATATGATAGCAAATAATATTTATTGTTTGGTTTATTTTTTTAATTTAAATTTGCCTTATCTTTTTTTGTTAATTGTTAAAGGGAACCACGCTTGATAGGATAAGAAGTGAGAGAAATATTGGGTTCTAACAAGTACAGATGATCTAGATTATCCTAAACAGTTGTCTTAGGATCTTCCTTTTACCAATTTTAAGTTATTTTCGTGGGAGTGTATTTACATTCAACGTGTTATTCTATTTCATGAGTACTTGAGGTAAATTCTGCTATAACATGCAGGCTGAAGATGATTTTATTGCAGAGAATGAAGCTGATAGAGCTACCCTTTGTTATCGGGGCAAGCATGACCTTTTTCTTCTTGATGAAGAAACGGGACTAGTATGCAAGCATTGCCCTTATGTCAAAGAGATGAAATATATCTTACCCCGTTTTGTAAGTTGAGCTCTGCTTGTTCTCTTATTGATCTTCCTTTTCAATGAATGTTGTTAGCTTTAGTCTTCTGCATGTATACTAGTGATGTTATGTAAATATTTTTTTCTTCGCACTTGTGCATGAAGTGCAGATTCAATTAGATAATAATGTGAAAATTTGTTACATAATAACACTTTGAACTGTGGAGAATTGTTGAAAATGGGCAGTACCTTTTGACACTTTCTGCTTGACATCCAAAACATGTGCTCTATGTATTTAATCGTATGACCTCAAAAAGACTAATGAATGAATTTTTCAAGATGATAACAACAAATGATTTTCTTGTTCAACTCTTTGGTTCAAAATTTTCTCATCAGTTGTTTCAGTTTATAATTGATGTTTTTCTAAGTCTGAATTTCAGGGTATCAACTAAATGATTAGATATTAACAGGATAAACATAGTTTATTTTTATTCTTTGCTCATTGCAGGATAACCATCCTTTTGGGAGATCAGATGCAAAAGATTGTATTTATAGCTCAGATGATCATCAATCCATGTTCAGTGAACTTCACTATCAAGACTTTGCTTGCGACTCCTATTCAGGTTCTGGTTCATGCAGTCTTGGCAAAGGCACAGTGTGGGATGTGATTCCTCATATGCAAAAAAACTTGTATCCACATCAACGTGAAGGTTTCGAGTTTATTTGGAAAAACATAGGTGGTGGAATTCATCTAGATAAGCTGAAAAATAAGTCTAGCTCCAATAACAGGAAAGGATGCATCGTATGTCATGCTCCTGGGACAGGAAAAACTCGTCTTACAGTTTTCTTTGTCCTGAGTTACATGCAATTCTATCCAAATTGTAAACCACTCGTTATTGCTCCTCGCAGCATGCTTCTTACATGGAAAGAAGAGTTTCGAAAATGGAAAACTGAGGTACCATTTCATATCCTGAATTCTAATGATTTGATTGAAAGCGATATTGAGAAAGCTAAACTTCTTCTGAAAGAGGAATCTAAATGCCATTATGGACGAGTTTCTACTCGCAAGCTGAAGTTGGTTTTGTGGAAATATGATAGAAGTAGAAGCATATTAGGAGTGAGTTATAGATTGTTTTCTAAACTAGTGGGAGTTCAAAAAGGTGCTAACAACGCTGAAGTCAGGAAACTTCTCCTTGAATTACCTGATTTGGTTGTCTTTGATGAGGGACACACCGCTAGAAATGCAGATAGTCTTATTTGGAAGGCTTTAGCCAACATTATTACCGAGAGACGCATATTGCTCTCAGGAACTCCTTTTCAGAACAATTTTGATGAGCTTTTCAATACTTTGAGTTTGGTTAGACCTAAATTTGCTGAGAAGTTTATGTCTAGAGCTAGTTACAACAAGCATGCTAGTAGGAGAAACAAAGTAAAAGAGCAGTGGACTTCTTTGACTAATCCAATTGGCAAACCTATTGATGATGAAGATCATAAATTGAGAGAACTAAGAGCATTAATTGAACCTTTTGTTCATATCCATAAAGGCACAGTACTTCAAGAGAGACTACCAGGGTTGAGAAACTTTCTTGTCACATTAAACCCAACATTGCCTCAGAAAGAACTACTTGAGAGCATTCAAGTGAAGAGACCTTCACTTGAAATGGAATACATAGAGTCACTGATCTCTGTTCACCCTTCACTATTGCTCAAGAATGATAAAAAGGTACCTTCTGTTAATTCAGAACACTTGGAAAGACTTAGACTAAACCCTGATGCTGGAATTAAAACTAAGTTCCTAATGAAACTTATTAGGCTTAGTGAGGCTATCAATGAGAAAGTACTTGTTTTTAGTCAATATCTTGAGCCTTTGTCCTTGTTGAGAGATCAACTCAAGACACAACTGAATTGGAATTTGGACAAAGAGATACTATGTATGGATGGACACGTACCCGAGAAACAGCGGCAAAGTTTGATGGATGTTTTCAACAATCCATTTAGTGAAGTAAAGGTGTTACTTGCTTCAACAAAAGCATGTGGAGAAGGCATAAACCTAGTTGGAGCATCAAGGGTAGTCTTGCTTGATGTTGTTTGGAATCCTTCTGTTGAATGGCAAGCTATATGTCGGGCTTATAGACTCGGGCAGCGAAAAGTGGTTCATGTCTACCATCTTTTCACTTCAGGCACAAAGGAAGAAGAGAAGTATAGTAGACAAGGTGAAAAATACAGGTTGTCTAAGTTGGTTTTTTCTTCTTCAGAATGTAATGAAAATCAGCAAGAAGTTCCACCCTCTGTAGCCATAGAGGATAGGATTCTGGAAGAGATGATTCAACATCAAAAACTCAAAGATATGTTCGAAAGGGTTGCAATTAAACAAAGAGAATCTAACTCTGTTGAGACTTTTTCTTTGTTATAAAAGCAACGTTTTTATATCTTCTAACTTTGAAGCTGAAATCTTTTTTGGGGATTTGAAAAGCATTGGTCTCTGATTCCTATTAAGTAATCTGAATCCATCTTTTGACTAGATTTAATGACTCGATCAATATGGATGTTGGATTTTCTTTCATATCAAATGAACAAGCCTATGCACAATGGAAATATTGGTTTGGATCTACCTCCTTCAAGATTATGCACAATAACCTGCTTTTTCCTTTTTATTGTCCAAAATTTGAAACAAGTTCACACGTTTTTGTTTAGCTAATCCCATACTTTACCAGGGCTACGATACCTCATAGGTATCCATATTATTAGTTTGGTACCTACTCATTCTTACCGGTTATTAAAGGGCATCATTTTGATACCCAAGTTTTATTGGTATTTAAAATTGTTTCTTTACATAAAATATTAGGTGAGATTTTTTTAAAAATGTTAACTACAAAAATAGACCAGTGATGGCAAGTACAAGGGTGGTGCAACTTTGATCCCCAAAAAAATGATTTTTTTAGAGGACTGTTATTTTACAGAACAAGCAAAATGAGTTTTGTGTGAATAAAAACAAATACAGAACAATATTTCTCTAACTTATCGTCGCTGGTATATTTTTGCTATTAACAATTAAAAAATTCCCACCCAATTTTTGGTGTAAGGAAAACTGGCCGTGAATTAGAACACCGTTAATGTATACGTGTAACTGTTAATTCAAAATAAAATAAAAAACATTAAAACAAACTACCTTAAATGATAAAAACTACCTTTTTATTTGAACGAAATTTTGAGTTATTATAATATTTTGACAAAAGGGTACTAACAGAGGAACTTTAGTATTTAACATACTAGAGTACCATGAGAATAGCTTTACAGGGTAAAGAATCAGAAAAAAATCTGAAGTGCTTCGTCTTCTCATCCTGATCAAACAACAAAGAGAAACCTCCATATAGCATAGATGATACTCATTGCAACAGTGAGACATCAGCAACAGTGATTTCTTTCTCTATTTCTTACTTCATCTGCAGTCTGCGGACACGGCGGTGTGTAAGAAAAAGTAAAAAACCATAAAGATTAGATGTCGAATCATCGATCACTAATTAGAATTCAGCTGAACCAGGGGTGCGAGGAAAGGGAATTGCATCTCTAATATTTTCTATTCCAGTTGCAAACTGTACAAGCCTTTCAAAACCCAAGCCGAACCCTGCATGAGGCACTGCAATCAAGAAAACAAAGAATTGGTTACGCCATATCAGATTAGGCATTCATATCCACTATATATCATTTGAACTTGAGTGTGACAATCCACTTTGGATACTCATTCACTCACTAATACTATGAGAGGGGTCCTCAAACCCATATCCAACATATTACCTGAACCATAGCGACGCAAATCAAGATACCACCAATAGCTTTCCTTGGTCAAGTTTAAGTCATCCAACCTAGCTTCAAGATAATCAAGCCGTTCTTCTCTTTGGCTTCCACCTATAAGCTCTCCAACCTGAATAGTAAATTAGGAAAAAGAAAATTACAAAGTTCCTAACTAGAAATGCCATAAATTCTATACTTTAAGCTCATTCAATAACCTAGACTAAATACATTATATAGGGTACAAAGAACAATAGTTACTAACTGAAGAACCATGACGTTAACAAAATCCAAAAACAATACCCGAGGAACCAACATATCCATGGCAGCAACGGTCTTCGCGTCATCATTTTGTCGCATATAGAACGCTTTAATCTCCTGAAATATTTTATCAAAAATTACTTCATCGAGTTCAACAAAATTATTGTTGAAAACGAGTGAAGGGGAAGGGGGGAATAGAAGTATGCCTTTGGATAGTCTCTAATTATTACAGGGCATCCACCAAATGCCTCTTCAGTTATATATCGTTCATGCTCACTCTGCAAATCACACCCCCATTTCACCTACAAAATAGGAATTGTGAAACCATTCCACAAATATAACATTAAAATCAAGAAATCCAACTGAAACCCAAACCAATGACGAACAAAAAATTTGAATCATTTGCATTACCGGGAATTCAAATTTCTTGTTTGCTCTTAAAAGAAGTTCAATTGCATCGGTATAAGTCAACTGTATGAAGTCTTTCTCAACAACATCCTATTGACAGTAAATAAACGGCAAAACAAGGAGCAAAAAACATTAAAAGGGAAATCCAAGGAATGAAGCAACAAGGTTCCATAAAATCATAAATGCAGAAAAT
The DNA here is from genome assembly GCA_037013495.1 of Hippophae tibetana. Classification (NCBI taxonomy): domain Eukaryota; kingdom Viridiplantae; phylum Streptophyta; class Magnoliopsida; order Rosales; family Elaeagnaceae; genus Hippophae; species Hippophae tibetana. Next base: position 85,609,287 of record CM072807.1, read on the forward strand.
TAAGTCTAGCATAAAAGACAAAAACAGAAAGGACCAAGTCAAGTTACACTAAATTGTCATACACTTAATCGACCAATAATTCCCTTCTCGATCCAAGTGTTGAAAAAATCCATGTCTTCTTTACACTTTTCAAGAATATATTTCACCTTCATTCAAGAAGCAGTTGTTACTATAAAATATACCCATAAAGAAACCGCAGCAAAAATAGCTAGTCTCACAGAGTATAATGTAATTCTTATCTTGATATTAAATTGGGGGCAAAAGATAGGAAGGTAACATACTACATACTGGAGATAGGCAGTGGCACAAGCCATGTCATCCTCAAGATCAGCAAATGCAAGTTCAGGTTCAATCATCTTAAACCAAGAAACATAGGAAAAATGAAGGTAAGGCTCTTGATGTTGAAGTCGTTAGTCTGTATATATACACATGTATATAATAAAAATAAAAATAAAGGGAAAAGAAAAAAAAATACCCAGAACTCAGCTAAATGCCTGGAAGTGTTTGAATTTTCAGCCCGGAATGTGGGACCAAATGTATACACCTGGCAATAATATTGGTGCATGTAAGAAAATTTCATATGATTTTAGTGACAAGTAAAAATTAGAGGAGAATGAGAAATGAGCAGAAATATACATCAGAAAGAGCAGTGGCATATGTTTCAGCATTTAGTTGGCCTGAAACTGTCAAGAATGCTGGCTTCCCAAAAAAATCCTGACAGGTAGAAAAAGTTTTTAATTTATGAATATCTCATCAATCATGTTCAAGGCAGTCAGTCAGCAAAAGGAGTGAAAATCATAAAAGAATGCAGACAGAGTGAATTTCTGGTATAATTCCCTTCATTTTCCTTATCTATGTAGAATGGAGAGAAGGGGTCGCATATATAATGCAAACACAAGTGAGACTCACTTGTGACCAATCAATTACGCCATCCTTTGTTTTTGGAATGTCATCAAGCGAAGAAACAGCAGCATCTGGGGAGCTTGGTATCTGTTTAATCGTACAAAAGTTATACTCCACACAAGCATGACTGAAATCTAAAATACAAAATTAATTCTCATAAATGATCTGAAATCCATTTAGATTTTATACCACCATATTAATACTGGCTAGTTGGTTATCTTTAGACCCACCTCCATTATATACAAGAGAGTAAATTTAGCAAGAAACACAACAAAGATTGTTAGTGTAGCAAACTAGGTTTTATCCTAAGAGGAAAAAATAAATAGAAATTTGTGCCTTAAATTCAACACCTTCACCTATAAAGCTTTGTCAGCGAGAAATATCAATGTACTAGTCATAGAAACATAAAATACAATGGCAAAATAACATTTAAAGACACAGCACTTACCAAAGTAGTCACACAAAACTGTTCACCCGCTCCTTCACAATCTGAAGCAGTAATGATAGGAGACGACACCCAAACAAATCCATTTTCTTGGAAAAAGTTGTGAGTAGCATACGCCAAAGCATTCCTCACCCTAGCAACCTAGAATCAATAAGATGTTAAAATTAAAATTAAATTACGAAAAAAAAGGGTAGAAAAAATGAGCATATTACATCAAGTAGAAGAAAATATTGAAAAGAAACTCTTACTTGTAAATGGCATTACTAACAACAGAAAATTTATGCTCAATCACAGATTTCATTACTTGCACTAAACTATTATCTAGATTGTAAGCTTTTGAAAAGACCGGATATGAGCAACTTGTTCTAGATAATATACAAAAATTAAGTGAAAAAAAAATGGGAAAACTACTTTATTAAGTGAATAAAAATTACAGATAAAACAAAACACTCAGCTCATGTTTGGGACAGTATGAATGGAAAAGGAACATGCATAGCTATTCCTCAGCAATATCTAGTGTTTCTTTAGTTGAATTTTTGAACTCCTAGTAACGAGTATTCTAAGCATTTAGTAAAACAAAACTAAGGAATAGGATTTCCATTCCAAAATGAAAGGGATATGTATTCAGACTATATATGTAGCATCATGCACTCACAATCAAACAGATGAATGGAAACAATTACTCCTTTTTCTTCAATCTTATTTCCTTTGATGGCTATGAATTCTACCATGTGATAATAGAACAAGGGCAAACAAAACCACTATGCTTAGCTACATTAAACTAAAACAAGGGTACTACACGGGAAATCGAAACATACCGCACCAAAAGTGTTTGACCTTGGGCGAAGATGTGCTTTAGTTCTCAAAAACTCTCTGCTTACCCTTTTCTTTTGAATGGGGTAGGAAGGGTCACTTTTTCCAACCTATAACATGAAGGACATGCATAGAAATATTACTACGTGTGAAAACATGCTGTTAAGTGCATTTACACTGTATTCAGATTCCATCTACATGTAAAAACACTGACTCGAAAATATTCAGAAATCTAATGTAAGCATGTCTCTTCTTCATACAATTATTCAGCCATCTAGTTACTTTATACGCCAGTCACCTCGTTTCAGCTTCTGGTTATATGTTAAAGATGAAATTTCATGTCTCCTTCAAAGCTCGCCACTAAAATAGGCAAGCTGGCGGCTGGCCAAAACTTTAAACCACCATTAAGGTACATGTATGTCAAAACAATTATAGAATTCCACTATAAAATAGCTCATAAGATACAAATGGTGAGATGTGAACCATAAGCCTGCTATAATTATTGACCTCTTACACGTTTCTCAACCCCCAAACATAATATGGGTACATTAAGTTGTTAACAGCCATGTGAAAAGGCAAACAGAAAAAAATACATTGTTGCACATAAAAGCATATCAAAATCTAAACCATAGACAACATGTTACTGGTACCATGCCAGGGATTAGTAATTCAAAAAAATTGAAGTAATAAGGCAAAGGAGAAGAAATATTAAAATGAACAAAAGGATACAACTACTAACCACCAAAATCTTCTTGACCTTTAACTCTACTTTTTGCTTTGATCCTTGGCTGGCCACCACAATTCCTTGCACCCATATAGAGGCACCAGTTGCAACTGACCCTGCTTCTACCTATTCAAAATCTCAAGAGCTTGAAATGAAGACCCAATTATAGCTAGATATCCGAAGAAATTAAAAACAAGACACATGTTTACTTCAATCACACATATATGTAATTTACCTCCACTTCAAGTCACGAGTTCAAGCCACACAAATTTCTAAACAATCAACTACCATTTAATCTAAAAACTACCACACATACATGCACCAACCAATATTATTAGTACCTGTTCGTATCCTTCTGTATCTGAGTCCATTACGCATTGCATATTTGAGAGGCACGAACCATCGTTAACCTGAGGCATAAAGGCATATATACACAAACACCTCATGCAGTTAGAGCAAAAAACTTACAGTGTAAGTGAACGTAAACTCTTGCAAGTTCAATAATATGGTACAAAAGTTGTCTACAAATCACTCGTAATATCAAATATCAAGTAATGTTTTTTTTAATGTTTTCTCTTCTTTTCTTCCTTTTTCTTTTCCCGAAAAGACAAATTCCTTTCTTATCATCAAATCATTCACAGTCAACAAGACTTCCTTTTTTTTCCTTTAACTTTTTCCCGGTTAATATCACTTTCGTTACCGGTTATGTTAAGTGCACCCAAATTTGCATTTAAACTTTCATCGATGGAATGCTATGTGATATGCATAGATTGGTTTTGTTTTGTTATTGGATTGTATTAAGTTGATTTCCATATGCATAAAAAAACAATCTTTTTATTGTTCTATGTACGTTTGCTCTTGGCTCAAATGAGCATGCTGAAGAAACTTCCATTCAATTAAGTTATGCGATAGAAAAAAGAAGATTGTTGAGTTTTAGCATTTTCCTCTTGTTTGCACTCATCCTTGGTACACGCAAGAAATGGGCCAATTCAACAGCTTTTGTCCAATTTCTCGTAAAGTCAAATTCTCATCAATGCGAGTCAAAACCCAAGCCTTTGATTTCCATTATTCCTAGATTCCTTCGTATATTTTGGATCAATTCTCACGAAAAAAACCTTGTTTTCTAAATCTTACAGCCAAACAAACAAAAGAATGGAACATTAAAGAGAGAGAGAGAGAGAGAGAGAAAAAAAGAGGTTAACGGGTCGATGTACCTCGAGGAATGTGACGCTGCTCTGTACTCTAACAGTCCGAACCCAACCCTCCACAACCAAAGCCCTTCCCAATCGGTTTAAACCTTCGTTATTTCCACCTTTTATATCCGCAATCCTCAGCTTCTTCCTAAATTCACCTACGCACTTCCCACTTTCGCCCTTCCACTTTTCAACAAATTCCTGCTTGGTCCTCTCGTTGGTCTGGTCGGAGTGAATAGCTCCGGCGATTATCCTACAAAAACACCTACGACTACCGGTAAATGTAAGCGATAATTGATTAACTGGAGAGGAAATAAGAGAGATCACCGGGAGAATTTTAGTGTTTTTTACAGAGTAGGAGGAGAGAAACCGGAGGGTGGAGTAAGGGGTGAAGCGAAGAGAAGTGGCTGGCGCCATAGCAGCAGCCATTGGCTCCTAAGTGGTCTCCGTGGCTAGCCAAAATTCCGTTGGTGTAGTATATAAATAGCAGGTCAAAGCTCAAGCCTAGATGCGCGGTAATTGTAGGTAAAATAGCTCTTACTTCTTAGTCTCTTAGAATCGATAAGCTTTTAAAAATATGAGCCTTTTAATTTTTAAATATCACGTATATAAAGTAATGAAAAAGTATTCTAAGTAATACTAATAAAATATATATATATATTATAATTTTAAAAAATTAATCAATTTAATTCAATTATTAGAATTTACATAATTGACATCGTGATTGTCACCATTTGTAACAAGAAAATAAGATGATGGCATTTTTCGTAAATTTATTACATGAATTAAATAATACATACGTAAATGAATATGTTAGATTTTAATAAATTAATATAAATTTAATTTAATTAATTAATTTTTATAAATTATAAGATTTAACGTAAATTATTTAAAAATTTCAAAACTAAACCATTAACTTTCAAAAATAATAAGATTATTCCTATCCTTCTTATAAAAAAAAATATGCCACTATAAATATAATATAAATTTGTTTATAAAATTTTCTTCCAAAAATCAATAATCTTTTTCTACGATTAATTTATTTCTCAATTTTAATGCACAATTTTTATATATCAAACTAGTATAAAAATTAAGTTTAATTACATAACATAATTACTTTTTATATATAAATTTTTTTTAATATATTTTTTAAAAATATATATGTTTATTTTTTTTATAAAGTAAATAAAATATGTTTTTTAACGTTATATAAAAATAAATATATTTTTTTTGCTAATGAATTAAAAATGAAAACAAATTAAATAAATGAATAATTTATGCATTAAGAATACAACCAACTAATTATAATTCACTTATATATATAACATCAAATATCATAGTCTCTATATTGGATATGTTACTAGGATAGTTATTTAAAAAATAATTAGGAAATACATAACCCTTATCTTGAATAATTTGTTATAATGACATAATTAAATCACATGTTGTTTAAATATAAATTAGCAGGTGAATTAATAATAAATAGGTTCCATCTCTTTATAAGTTAGTTTTGTAAGATAAATTTTATATAAAATGACTGTTACAATTGTTATCAAAATTGAGTATTTTTTTAAATGAATTTCAAAAGAGACATTAAAAAATACCACTATCAATAAATCTACAACGCCACCAAGCATGAAAAGTACTGTTATCATTGAGTCTGTGAAGTAACATAATAATTCATATATGCCACCATAAAAGTGGTTATAACAGATATAATATTATGAGACATTTGAATTTCACACTGTACAAATATAAATAAGTAGGTGTATCAATGACACCTTTCGCTGTCGAAGCCCAAACCGAAATCAAGTAAAACTGTAAAAGCATGATAAACGTCCGTAACGTTTGCAGCTAAATTTAGCTTCTCTCTTTAATTTCCCAAAAAACGTCCGTAACCCACATATACCTATTAGACAGAGAAACACAGAGACAGTTGAGTCTTGTGTCCATGGCCAACCAACACAGCGATGATTTGGATGAACTCCTTGACAGTACAGACAACCTCATGCTCTCTCTCTCTCTCTCCCCTTCATTTTTAATGCAATAATATGTGTTTTACATGTGAATTCCATTTGGTTTACAGGTGCTTTAGATGATTTCCAGAATCTTAACCTAAAAAACCCATCTTTTCAAAGGTCCTGATCTTATCTCTCTCTCTCTCTTTGGGTGAAAATTTCTTCAAAGATTGAAACTTTGGTGTCAACTTCTGAAAATTGAATTTTTGATTTGGTGGTATTAGTAATACAGAAGCTATAAAAAAGAAACATGAACCTGCCCCTTTGCCTTCTGGAGTTCAAGGGTTGGGGATGGGCTTGCCTGACCTGAAAACGAAGAAAAAGGGTAAGCAAGTGGTTTCCAAAGAATCCCATGTTTCAGAAGCACTTGATAAATTGAGAGATCAAACCCGTGAGACTGTTAAGGAATTGGAATCCACGACCTCTGCAAAACTTGGCCTTGATGATTTGGACAAGAATGCAACTATGGAGGATTTGGTCAAGCAGTTTGAGGAGCTTGCTGGGTCTCAGGTAATTCGCTACCTTTTATCTGCTTTGAATCTTTGTCAATTTCAAATGTAAGTCAGGTGTAATAGTCCGTCTTAATGTGCTCACATATTCTGCAAAATTAATCATAAGTGGATTAAGGTAAGTATTTGTGCCTTTTAGACGGTCAACATGGACAATTGGACATGGTGCTATTAGTGAAACACGCTGTATCAATTGTTTTGTGTGGATCTTGTAGAATATTGGCTCTTGATGGCACATGTTAGCTTTTAGTTATCTTTCTTATTTGTTAAATATGCATTCTGATTTTGTATTTTTAGTTGTTATTGTTAGAAGTAGTTAGAAAAATACTTCTCACACAAAAACAGATAGAAGCTTAAACTATTATACATCTATTACTCTCCCATAATTGTTGGCTCTATACACCATAGAAGTCAAACACTTAAAATTCAACAATTAGGGTTTAAACACAAGACCTCTAACTCTAATATACCATGTTAGAAATATTTAGAAAACTAACTCTCCCAAAAGCTTGAACTATTGGAAGAAGAGCCAACATTGCTTCTATATATCTATCTATCATTCTTTCATAAATGTTGGTTTTATGCACAATGCAAATCAAACACTTAAAATTCAATAATTGGTGTTAATGGGGTTTGAACACATAACTTCCAACTCTAATATATCATGTTAGAAGTAGTTAGAAAACCAACTCTCTCAAAAGCTGAAGCTATTGAAAGAAGGACCAACATTGTTTTTATACACCTATTAGTTACAATTCAGTAACGATTTTAATTTTATTTAAATTATGCTTTTAGGATATGGATTCGATTGTGGAGACCATGATGCAGCAGCTTTTGTCCAAAGAGATTCTTCATGAACCTATGAAGGAAATTGGAGAAAGATATCCAAAATGGTTGGAAGAGCATAAAGAAACTTTAACCAAAGTAGAATATGAACGTTACTCCTTGCAATACATATTCATAAAAGATCTGAATGAAGTATATGAAAAAGAACCTGGGAATTTCAACAAGATTGTTGAGCTTATGCAGAAAATGCAAGAATGTGGACAACCACCAAATGATATTGTACAAGAGCTGGCACCTGATTTTGATCTAGCAAGTCTTGGGCAGTTGTAAGTTTTATTTAGTGTTAATTGTCTGAACACATTTTTTCTTATACATGAGGAAGAAGAGTGTAGATTTCACTACTCTGTATGTATGTGCTGATTGGAGTTTTCAGGAACTGATTCTGTGTTTATACTTCTAAAATATCCAAAAACGCTGATATACATTGTTGGTGAAGTTATATATTAATCTTCAGTATCATTCATGCCTGCTGAAACTTAATCTTTTATCAAATCAGTTTGCATCTTTGAGTTCAATTTATCATGCTCAGGTGATATGCAAATCTAAAACTACAATCTTTATAAATGGCTAGTAAAACTTTTTTTTTTCCTCTTTGAATTTAATGCTAGTGTGAAAGGGTTGAAATATCAATAACATTTTTTTAGAGCCATTAGTTATGTTAAGAATTTTAGCTTAATCTCTTTAGTAATTTTTTAGTAGTTTAATCATTTTGTTTTGAAAAAGTAAAAACATAAAAATAAAATCAATAAATGATCATTTATTTTTTATTTTTTCTCATATTTTATATTATTATTGAGATATCAATTTCATAGATAGTCTTTAAAGATAGACAATAATGATTATAAAATTAATAAAAAAAATTAAATTTTCTTAGTTTGTTCTTGTTAATTTTTTATAATAAAAATATTAAACTGCTACAAAAAAAATTACTGTAACAAGGAATGGTAATGGGGCACTTTGGGTCAAATCCGACCCGACCCGGACTGATCCCACATGGCATTATGAATTGAACCGTTTTTGGATAATTGGGATCGAATTGGATATTATCCACAGGTCAAACACCCAACACTTTTTTTTTAAATCATATTCAAACAAGTTTAAATGAAAAAAGTCCGTTTTCCAAAACGGTGCTATATAGAATGGATCATGACCCCAAACGGATCGGCCTGAAATGCCTCACCTTGCTCCAATTGGGTTGGATGTTTACGGGACCCAACCTGACCCGACGGGTGAAACTACCATCCCAAACTCTGACTAACATGATTAAAGAACCCAACGTGTACTTTTTTTTTCAATCACTTGTTTAGTTATTGTATCAGTCAATCATTAACATCTCTCTCTTTTTTATCAGATCTCCTGAGATGCTGGAATCTCAGACAAAGTGCTGCATAATGTGAGGAATTTGTTCCTTTCTGCTTCTCTCGATGATTGTGCTTCTAGTGTTCATTTCCGTCAATTTGCCAAAATAAGTTATTACTGGCCAATTACAGCTGCAACTATTTTCTCTTTTTTACATTTTTCTTGGAGAAATTAGCTTTGTCCATTTCAGATTATAGGGTTTTAATGTATGTAAGCTTTTACATGAATTACGCTTATTGAAATGGGAATAGGAAGAAATAACCTTTCTTAAGGTTGCTAAATTTCTTAGCATTATTCTTTTTTTTTTTTTTTTTTTTTTTTTTTGTTAAAGGTTAATAGTTGTAGAGATATAAAATGAGTTATCCTATTTCATCACATGCTTTGTTTAATGTTTTTAATGTGTTTATAGGTTTAAGTTCTCACTTTTCATTTAAAGTTGGTTCATCACATCTCATTAGGAATGATCACTAATACGATCAATACGATCAAGGACATTTTTTTATATAACTATTCTCGAAATCAAATTGATAAATATATATCTAAAATTGTTTGAAAATCGTTATAATTTGGAGACGATTTTTATCTGCGTATAACAGGATGAGTTAATAAATAATATTTAAAATTAAATCAATTTTTTAAGCTTATTAAAAAATATTTAATATAAAATTAATAAACAAAAATGGAGGTGTATTAGTGGTGTTGAGTATTAATATATAATTAAAAGATTTAGGGTTCAAATATTTGAAAATTTAAATTTTTATTGATTTAATAAATATATAAATTAATTCAATAAATATAATATATATTGGGTACTGATGGAAACAGATATCAATATAATTGTATTTGTTTCGTAATTATTACTTCGTAATTGAGTAATACTCAAAATTTTCTCAGTCTTATAAATTAATAGGATAAAAATCGAACCGACAGTGCGGATAACTACAATACTCGAGTAGTTAAAATATTTATTCCTAGATCTCATCACTTCTCATTCTAATCATAGTGTGGTTATTATTATTACATTAATCATGTTTTAGATAAAAAAAAATGTGCACTTTGAAGGCATAAAATGGTCTCACTTTATGATTAGTATTGATATGGTTATCAATTATTGCTCCTAAAACTCCATCAGTCTATAATTAGTATTTATTTCAAAACGTTAGTATAATTCATATTTATTTCAAAACATTTGAAAACAAATATATACAAGATAAAGATATTTCACTCTCAAATTACACTACAAATATCAAAGAAACTAATCTCAATTTCACTAGCTAGTGATACAATCCAACTGCATATATGCCATCTTATAACACTTTATCATACAAGAGACACGTGCATCACTTGATAGCTCAATCAGTTGAGTATATTAAATCTTTACCAATCACCTCCCCTTCAAAACATGACCTCCATGTGTAACTCAAATCATCTTCTATTCCTACCAACTCTATACCAAAAGAATCATCTTATTGTAAATAACAAAAAATTATATTTGCCTCTTCAAAACTCAATAGCTATGTATATGTACTACGCAGCATGTGCCTCAGTATAGCTTGTTGAACCCAGAAGGCGGCGAGGACTCGCCCAACTTAGGGAAAAATACTTCTCTTTCAAGTGAGACTTGAAGACTAGACATGACCTTCACTAATGAAATCCATGCAAATGGTGCAAAACAAAAAGCATAGCCAAACACGCAAAGAGCTCTCACTATACCATCTGGGTACAAAGGAAATGCCATAACCAAAAGAGCCCCAAATATTCCAATCCAAAGAGCTAGAACTGAAAGCATTGGCAGCAGAAACACATTGATTGTTATAGAAGTAAGTGCAAAGGAGCCAAGCAAATAAAGAGCCCAGCCTACCAGTGGGTGAATCGTGCAAGGAATAGTGAAGAATGGGACTATATAGGCAACTATAATGGACCATATGGCTATAAATTTTAGGCCAGTTTGTAACAAAGCTGTGTTCTTTTCTATTCGTCTGTAGCAAAGCTTGGTAATGTTTGGCCGTGCTAGGCGTGTCATTGCCATAATTCCTAAATATATTATCGACTGGATTAGTGCCACTGACACATCTGAAGCATACCTGTAAATCATATGTAATCGAGTCAAGTTTTACAATCATAACATTTGTTTGTGCTTCTAAAGAAAGTGTTTTTGATTAAAAGTAATTTCAAAATAAATCACTTTGAGAAAGAAACAAGTTATGTATACTTCTGGGTACGCTTATTTTTGCTTTCAACATCCTATAAGATCATTTTTGGCAAAAATAAAATAAAAATTTATGAAATAAGTACAAAATTCAATATAACTACTTTTAGTGCTCGGAAGAGAAATTTTATGCTTCATCACAAAACATATATCCTAAAAGCACTTTCTCCTAAACCATTTTTATTGGAAAAAGCATTCTGAAGCACATTGCGTTAAAAGGACAAGTTTTTAGGTTAGACTCGAAAGTAATTTTTTGTTTCAAATGCAAAAGCTAATAGATTCTAAAGTTAACAAATTAAAACAAGTGATATTATCAAATATGTATCATATGATATAATAATATATGGGTTTGATATTTTTTCCTTACTCATATTTCATGGAAAGTTTTACTTATTAATCATGTTTTAAAAGGATTTTCGTTTAATATCCATCGTATTAAAAATACTCTACTTAATATTCATATTTTTCAAAAAAAATCACTTTATTCTTTTTTGAGTAATAATGAGCAAAAAATTCTATTAGAGCTTTTTAGCCAATGGTAAAATGAAATTTTTTCACTTATCTTCTTCTTTTTCCTGTAATTCTTTTTCTACATGTTTAATTTGTTGGATCTAATTGCTTTCTTATTCAAATAAATCTCATCTTCTAACGGTTGAATATTGGCTCTAAAAATAACAAATTAGTGGCATAATTAGAAAAATTAGTGGCCTAATTTGTGGTATGATTTAAGAAAATTAATGCCCTAATTTAAGACTTAAATTATGGTACAATTTAGAGAAAATGAGTCTTGCTTCATTTATAAATAAGGAAGAGTTCATGCATTGAAGAACAAGGCAAAAATGAGAAAAAATCAGAGAGAGCATAAGCAAACTCAAAGAGAGAAAATACTTGTGAGTTTGAGAGTTTTCTATGAGTTTGGGGAAACACTTAACAGATATTATTAGTGAGGAAATCTGTATCTATATTCTATATATTTCTTACTCAGTTCAAATAATATCTGCCAACTCCCGTGGACCCAGGCGAATTGCCGAACCACGTAAATTTTGTGTATTCATTTTATCGTTTTGATATATTCATATATCGCTATTTATTGCTTCCGCCAAATATAATAGTATTATATATCAAATTAAAGCTCTCAACGAGACGAACGCAACGGTAAAAGAATCGATCAAATTGGAAGTCAGAATCACCGCCAGAAGCTGCCTGAGTGCTGCTGCCAGCAACTGAGTCAACTCAGTCACTAGTGATATTTGGACCGAGTTGGTCCATTTTTCATCCGTTTTTAGCTGAGTTGGATCTATTCCTAGCTAATTGGACTATTCCGGATTCAACTGCGGACTATGTTTTTTTCAAATAAGGTATAAAATTTAGAGAAACACTGTTTTAAGTTGTAAGTACAAAATTTGTGTTATCTACTTGTACTTATGATTGATAAAAGAGAGATCGAAGAAGGTGAACAAGTTGACCATAGAATTTATGGCAAGCCAAATTATTCTACTCAAAGAACTATGCTGTCTAACGCAAAGTTTGAGGTGGAGAAATTCGACGGCACCAATAACTTTGACATGTGGCAATATGAAGTATTAGATTTATTGTTTCGAGAAGGATCTAATATAGCCTTGGAGACCAGGCCAGGAGATTATTCAAATGAAGATTGGAATTATGTAAACCGACAAGCTTGTGCCACAATTCGACTGTGCTTAGGAAAATATCAGAAGTACTTTGTCATGAAAGAGAATATAGCTACAGTTCTCTGGAAGAAACTAGAGGACAAGTACATGACGAAAAATATTGAGAACAGACTCTAATTGAAGAAGAAACTTTTTCGTTTTCAATACAAGAAAGGTACCCCTATGATTAAGCACTTAGATAATTTCAATAAAATTTTGGCCAATCTGCAAAATTTGGATGTTGAAATTATCGATGAAGATAAAGTTTTGTTGTTGCTGAATTCATTACCTGAGAGCTATGAACATTTAACCACAACCTTGTTATATGGAAAGGATGAGGTTAAGTTCGTAGATGTTTCAAATGTGTTGATCCTAGAGACTCAATATCAGAAGCATTGGCGGCATCCAGAGGTAGGACTAATAACAAAAAATCTGGCAGATCAAATAATAGGGGGCAATCCAGATCAAAGTCTAGAAAAGAGTCATCTAGAAGACGTCCTGCAAAGGACGAGTGTGCCTATTGTCACCAGAAAGGGCACTGGAAGAAAGATTGTCCAAACAAGGACAAGTCAAATGCAAATGTTGCACAGAAGACCGATGAAGATGAAGAATCAGCATTTTCAGTTTCATCATCAAAAACCTACTCAGATAATTGGATCCTTGATTTTGGATGTTCTTATCATATGTGTCCAAACAGACATTGGTTTTCGAGTTTTGAAGAGCTCAATTGAGGAGTTGTGCTTATGGGCAACGACAATGTCTGTCAGACAAAAGAGATCGGAACAGTACGACTAAAGATGCACTATGGTACAATCAAACGACTTACAAATGTAAGGTATATTCCTAACCTAAAGAAAAACCTTATTTCTTTAGGTGTTCTAGATTCTGATGGTTACAAGGTACCATTGGAAAATAGAGTCTTGAAAGTTGTACGAGGTGCATTTGTAGCGATGAAGGGTACTCGGAAGGCAAACTTGTATTTCCTAGATGGGAGTACAGTTACAGGAATAGCAGCTATCTCAAGTAGTTCTGAAGAAAAGACAAATGATTTTTCACGCCTGTGGCACATGTGCTTAGGGCATGTCGGTGAAAAGGCTTTGCAAGGCTTAATGAAACAAGGTCTTTTGAAAGGTGCCAAAACTGGAAAGTTTGATTTCTGCGAGCATTGTGTAATGGGAAAACAAACAAGAGTCAAGTTCGACATTGTCATTCATCGTACTAAGGGATCTCTTGATTATATTCACACGGATATCTGGGGACCTTCAAAGAATGCTTCACTTGGAGGTAAACGCTAGTTTGTGACTTTTATTGATGATTTCTCTAGATATGTCTGGATATACACCATGAGTCACAAAGATGAAGTTCTGGATAACTTTCTTAAATGGAAGAAAATGATCGAGACTCAGACAAGCAGGAAAATTAAAAGGCTCGGATCTAATAATGGTGGCGAGTAAAAATCAGATCCCTTCTTTAAAGTTTGCCAAGATGAAGGGATAATCAGACATTTTTCAGTTCCTCGTACACCACAACAGAATGGAGTTGCAGAACGAATGAATCGAACTTTGATTGAGAAAGTTCGATGTATGCTATCTCAATCCAAATTGAGCAAGGCATTTTGGGCTGAGGCTTTGTCAAATGCAACTCATATAGTCAAAAGACTTCCTGCGACTGCATTAGATGGGAAAACTCTTAAAGAGGTATGGTCTGAACAACCTGCTACTGATTATGATTCATTGCGAATATTTAGATGTCCAACATATTTTCATGTTAGTGAATCCAAACTGGATCCTAGAGCAAAGAAAGCTGTTTTCTTGGGCTTTAAGGAAGGAGTTAAAGGATTTCGACTTTGGTGTGGTGAATCTAAGAAGATCGTCTTAAGCCGAGATGTTACATTCAACGAGTTTGTTATGCTGAGACAGACAAATTCAGAGAAAGAGAATGAAAGTCCAAATACTCTTTCTAAGGTGATGCTTGAGACTCCGGAAGATTCAGAAAAGATTGCACCGATTACCGATCGTGGTGAAGATGAAATTGATGATCAAGAAGAGATCTCAGTTGAGGTAGAGGTTCTCTCACCATCACCACCGATCAATCAACAGCCAAAATCTATTGCCACTACTCGACCAAAAAGGTAGATTAGAAAACCTACCAGATACACAGACATGGTAGCATTCGCACTTCCAGTAATTGATGATGATGTCTCATGCACTTACAGAGAAGTCGTGCAGAGAGTTGATAGTATGAAGTGGAAGATGGCAATAGATGAAGAGATGAAGTCTCTACACCAGAATCAAACTTGGGAGTTGGTTCAACTTTCCAAAGGAAAGAAAACTATTGGTTGCAAATGGATCTATGCCAAGAAGGAAAGTGTTCCTGGTAAAGACAACATCAGATACAAAGCCAGACTAGTAGCAAAAGGCTATGCTCAGAAAGAAGGAATGGAGTACAATGAGATATTCTCACCTGTTGTTAAGCATTCATCTGTTCGGATACTATTGGCTTTGGTAGCACAGTTTGATCTCGAGTTAGCTCAACTCGATGTCAAAACAACTTTTCTCCATGGTACTTTGAACGAAGAAATCTACATGTCTCAACCAGATGGCTTCAAAATTCCAGGACGAGAGAATTGGGCTTGCAAGCTGAGCAAGTCAATTTACGGTTTGAAGCAATCACCGCGACAATGGTACAAGCACTTTGATAGCGTCATTAGAGAGCAGAAGTACACACGCAATCAGTTTGATCATTGTGTATACTTTCGGAAACTCCAAGTCCAAGACGGTACCTTCATTTATTTGCTCTTATATGTTGATGATATGTTGATTTCATCTAAGAGCAAGGTGGAGATCGACAGATTGAAGGCTCTGTTGAGTTCAGAATTTGAAATGAAAGATCTTGGAGAAGCTAAGAAAATTCTTGGGATGAAAATCATAAGAGATAGAGTTGCAAGCACAGTCTTTCTGACACAGACTCAATATCTGAAGAAAGTACTACAAAGGTTTGACATTGATGAAAAAACCAAACCAGTAAGTACACCGCTTGCTCCTCACTTTCAGTTGAGTGCATTGATGTCACCTAGCATCACCGATGAAAAGAAGCAAATGGAACGTGTTCCATATGCAAATGTTGTTGGTGCCTTGATGTATGCAATGGTTTGCACCAGACCTGATATTTCCCACACTGTTAGTATGGTAAGTCGATACATGCATAATCCCGGTAAAGGATACTGTCAAGCAGTGAAGTGGATTCTACGGTACATCTATGGTACTGTGGATATTGGTTTGAAGTTTGAAAGAGACAAGACTGAAGGCAAACATCTAGTTGGATATGTGGATTCTGACTATGTTGGAGATTTGGATAAGCGTCGATCTACAACTGGTTATGTGTTCACAATGGCAGGAGGACCAGTTTGTTGGAGATCAACATTGCAGTCAACTGTAGCTTTGTCTACTACAGAGGTAGAGTATATGGCTATAACATAAGCATTCAAAGAAATTATATGGCTTCTTGGGTTGACTAAGGATTTGGGTATTGTTCAAAAGAACGTGGAGGTTTTCTACGATAGCTAGAGTGTCATTTGTTTGGCAAAGAACCAAGTTCATCATGGTCGCACCAAGCACATTGATGTTCGATTTCATTTTGTTCGAGAAATCGTCGATGAAGGGAATGTTATACTCTAGAAAGTCAGAACTGTAGATAACCCTGCAGATATGCTTACAAAGGTGGTTATAGGGATCAAGTTTCAACACTACTTGAACTTGATCAACATCTCTCGAGCTTAGAGCGCCTAGGGCGCATTTGGAGGCAGCGTTATGAACTTTTTCGCCAAGGTGGAGATTGTTGAGTATTGGCTCTAAAAGTAACAAATTAGTGGCATAATTTAGGAAAATTAGTGGCCTAATTTGTGGCATGATTTAAGGAAATTAGTGGCCTAATTTAAGGCTTAAATTATGACACAATTTAGGGAAAGGGAGCCTTGCTTTATCTATAAATAGGGAAGAGTTCATGCATTGAATAACAAAGCAAAAATCAGAAAAAATCAGAGAAAGCATAAGCAAACTCAAAGAGAGAAAATACTTGTGAGTTTGAGAGTTTTCTATGAGTTTGGAAAAACACTTGAGAGATATTATTAGTGAGAAAATCTGTATCTGTATTCTGTATATTTCCTACTCAGTTCAAATAATATCTAAAATTCGTCTAGATCCACGGGAGGTAGCAGATATTATTTGAACTGAGTAGAAAATACTTGTGAAACATGGTTGTAAGAGAAACAAGGCTCTCTTTGAAGAAACAATTCCATTACTGATACCTCAACACCACATGGTCATACCTCATTATTTGGGAAGAAGCAAATAAATAGAAATCAGTAAATGCAACACAGTAGAAAATCAGAATCCTGTCAGCAGACAGAATTCATTTTAATCGCTGTTACTAATGGAAGATATCCCATTGCTTTTGTCTCAAGAAGCTGATCGTTTAGATTATCCTAAGTTAGATACAGAATCGAATGGTCTTGAAAAAAATCATGATAGTCTTGGCCATACAAATGATTTTTGTCAAAATAATGACCTTAGTTATGCTGATTTCCCAAGCAATGAAAGTATAAACACTGTGACATTATGGAACAAAGATTTCAAATGAATGTTAGGACAATCTAGAGAAGTGCAATCATGATGATCCTGCATATAATTGGGGATAAGTTGGTCCATGTGCTACATGCCAGTATCAGGTTTGTAAGATTTCTTGAAAGCCCATCAAGAAATTATAGTATACAGAGGGAACGGTAAAAGAAGGGTCACAAATTCTCATTTTATTTCTGTCTAAAAGGCTCAAAAGAGTTTTTTTATCCTTTTTTTTCTGCCCGTTATTATTCAAAAAGGACTAAAGTGGAGCTTTTTGAAAAATATTTGCCTTTTTCACGGGTTTTAAAAGAACATTCTTTTAAAACATGATCAATAAGTGAAAATTTCTATGAAACACAAGTGCTGAAAAAGTACTTACCCTAGAGTTTGAAGGCGTTGCTCATGCCAAGAAATGCCTAATGGTAGTACAGGCCAGGACCACCAATACCACGGTTTCAACCATGGTGCGCCAGGGAAAGTGATCACACTGTTAGGCCCGCATGGTACATTCCAACGAAGTTTAAGATCTACAACAAAAACAAGACTTTAATTGACGTAAGGGATAAACAAACTGATACTGATAAACAAATTGATACTCTTTATTTTGCTTTTGATTTTGGGATACATATTTGATAAGTAAAATAGGAACTTGTGCGACTTACAATAATAGGAAGCGTCCATTTGGTAGCCTAAGGGAAGCCTGAAGGTACCATTGAGTTTAGAGGCATTAGGAGGAGGATGAAACATTGGCTGATCAAGCAATTCCGGGAAGTAATTGCATATAAAACCTTGGTCTGCACCATCTGGGTTGTCACTTCTGGCTTCCAGCTGATGAATCATGTCTTTGAACACTTCCATTGATGGCTGCAATATCAGATTGTAAGGATTTATCATGAACTATTATATTATAAGGAGTGAAGAAAGTATGTTTCCCATAAGTGCTCTGTTCATATTATTTGCAATAGTACTAAAAACCTATTTGTCTTGAGATTGCTTAGCATATCAGTCAAAGGAGATGGTACACATGTTTGCTCTATAAAAGCAATTTTGAATCAAATAGAAAAAAATGGCCATAAGTACTTTTAGAGCTCAGGAAGCACAATTTGTGCTTCTTAATGGAAATATAAATTATCCCGGAAACACTTTTGGCTGAAATTACTTTTACTAGAAGTACAAGAAAACAGACGAGGAAGCACAAATGTGCTTTTTAGTATTCAACGTCCTAAAAAGTTTCTAATTGATTTAGAAGTGTTTGTCATAAATATAAACAAACTAACCCATAATCTCATCTAAAAATAAGGCACATATGATTCCAAGAAGTTTTAAAAGCTATTTTTAATAAAAAAAATTGAGTAGGATTATAGCAACTGAGAGTCTGATTCTTAAATAGCATGTACACATTATACATATACAAATAAGTATTGTTACCTGTACAACAAAGAGACCAGTATGGAAGACACAAGGGTTAATGAAAACTGCACAAAATTGTCCACATTGGAAGAGTTCATCAGTGTTTTGGAGGAATAGATTGTCAGAGTCAAGCATTACCACCCTCTCATACTCTACTAGGCTCCAAGCATAGAGCTTGTTCAGGCTTAGCTTGAATCTCCAATCAAAATTATCTTGATCCGTATATGGATTCTTTAAATTTTTCACTCTCACAACCTTGGCTCCATCTTCCTCTTCCCTGATCACCAAATACAACACAAACCTCAAATTGGCACTTCTTTATAAGCAACACAAATCATGTTAAATCTAATGAAAAATGATAATACATTCGAATATTTTTCACCGAGTATGCATAACGAGATATGAATATTGGATAGAAAAATCAACAGAAATGGAAGAAAAAAAAATTCAAACAAAATATATATTATTTATAAACAATTCAAATAAAGAGTTATTCACTATAATAAGTGTTGATATATACAAAATTCTCATAACCAAACTCATTCAATTTCTATCTGTGTTTGTTATTAGTAGACAAACCAAATTTACTATTTTTTAGGATACTAAGGATAACAATAAGAAAATCATATATAGGAGAATAACCAAAGAATTTGGTCAACACAAATAGTCATCAACAACTTCCATCTTTGTAGAATCTCACAATTAAATTTTTTTCAATATTTCATTAATATTGAAAGATGAATACAAATATTACTGTTAGAAACACAGACCTAACTTAATCCAATAAGATCTTATTAAATTAAAGATTATCTAAACTTATAAACAGTATTGTTGTCTTACTTTTAACCCATGTGAGACAAGGATACTTAATAGTCACCTTCCACACGGTGGATAAAGGTGGACATAAGCGATACGATGAGACTGTAGTAAAACTCAAAGTCAAAGCACATAGAGACCAAGAGCAGAATTTTGATATCATGTTAAAAAATCAGACCTAACTTAACCCAATAAGATCTCGTTAAGTTAAGTATTACCTAGGCTTATAAACAGCATTGTTACCTTGATCTTAGCCGATGTGGACAAGGATAACTTAACAAGTCCTAACCGATATGAGACAAGGATATTTAACAATTACATTATTCATTGATATTGTTTTTTATAAATAATTATATTACTTGGATTATATGGCAAAATATATTATTTACTATTATTGTCATGGGTTGCTACTTTTCTCAAATCTAGTTGAATTTAATTTGTGTAGTATTGAAATTATTCCATACCATCTACGCCCTAAAATCGAGTTTTGTCCACTACGAACAACACATGTTTAGAAAAGAAGCAAGAAACTAACGTCGACTAGATAAGCATGTGTTTCCATTACCATAACATTTCACCAATAATAAGTAGCCATGTATTTAAAATATGAAACTTACAAATATGTTAAATTTTTATGAGAATATTTAAAAAAGTAATACTAATGAAACATCCCATGATATTGAATTAGTTCTATCATATATAAACATTAAATGAGTGTAAGTGATAATAGTTTAATTTAAACTATATTTAATTAAACGATATTTAAAGTAAAATGATATGTTAAATTTTTTAATAGTGATAGAAAAATATATGAGATTGATATAAGATGTGTTGTTTTTGTAAGTATGAGTTTTAAAGATATTATTTTTGTTATTTTCCAAATTTATATTCACATCTTCAAATTATTAATATTTTAATTTAAATTAATACATTTTAATCATCTTGTTGTTAAATTGATGAGTACTTTAATAATTTTAAATCAATTTTGATGATTCTAATCATTTTACTTTTTATTATTTTAATTTTTGAGATATTTTTTTCTTCGAATATCTACCAACATTTACTATTAAAGTTTAATTTAATACAATTTAAGTTGTTCCAAAAAAAATTAAAAATTATCAATAATTAAAATGTTCAAAAATATAATAATAAGAAAACTAAATTACATCAATATTAAAAAATATAACTAATATATTTAATATATATTAAAAATTATAAATATATATAAAATGAGTATTGGTAGTTGCATTTATGCAGAAGAATTAATTTGTCTATTTATTTTAAAAAGAATATTTTATTTGATGTTTTTATGTTATTTTACTTTTATCAATTATATATAGATAGAGTATTATCATATACATTAAGTTATATATTAACTATTAATTGAATATAAATTTAAAGATGTAAAAAATATGAAGTAATTGTGTGCTCAAGGTTAATTATATTGTCATATGAATTTATATATATCAAATTGTAATAAGAAATATTTTTACATTAATTAATTTTTTTCTAAAACCCATAATGATATAATTCTGGAAAGATTTTGACTTGTATTTTAAATAAAAAAATATTTTATTTTTATTTTCTTTGAATTTGAAAAAATAATGTCTTTTGTAATTAATTATAATCCACACAATTTTTTATTTATTTATTTTTTATTTATGCATAAATAATAGTATAGTTTATTTATTTTTATTGAAATTTATATTTATTATAACATTTTAATTTTATTCATTATATTTTTTTATGAAAAACTCTATACTCATAATTTATTTAAATTATATTTTATATATATTTACTTTAATTCTACCGTATTAATCACATTGTTTTTTTATTTATAATAAATATTGTCTATTTAATTTTTTATTCAATTTCAATAATGATTATGTTCGCAGTTTATTGAAATTTATTTTAATATTTATTCAGGAATAATTATTTTATTAATTTACAAACAAACATGATATTTAGAAAGAAAAAAAAAAAGAATAAATATGTTGATATTATATTCTTAAGAATTAAAATTAATTAATACTTTTATTTTTTATTTCTATATTGAATTTTTATTGTTATTTTTGTAAAAAATATGATTTAAAATATAATTTTTATTAATTTATTTAATGTTTAAATAATGTTATTTTATTGTTTATTTTTTTAATTTTATAGGAGTAGATATAAAGCTCATAAATTTTAATAAAGACGTTATTATTTATTATATACACAATGCTAACGAGTTACTCATGTATAGATATTAAAAATTTGATAATTGGGTTTCAATTACACATTGAAAAACAATTATTTACCTTCAAGTTCATGCAATACTAAAGAATTTAGATGGTCTCGACCAAAAGAAAGGGCAAAAAAGCAGAGTGAAAATAGAATGCGTCGTCGTTAGGACTTACAAAGCTTGAACCCAGTGTAGAGGAACATCAAGCGACGCAATGACGACGAGATCAGCATCGACGTTGAGCTTGGGGAGAGACCTGATCATGACACGTGTAGCCACGTAGAACTCGTAGTCCCTTGGCGTCCCCATGTACATCATCGCTGCATAAGCGTTCTTGTGTCTCTTCTCAACATAAGCCGTCGTTTGACATACCATCAGAAACAAGAACACCAGCATCAGCAGCAGAGCTTTCAAGACTCTAACGACGTCGTTAACGCCGGCTCTCCAAACCATTGTCTCTCTTTCTTTAAGGGCTATCATCGTCAAACGAGCTTCCTTATAAAAGCAAGAAAGAGAGAGAGAGAGAGAGAGAGAGGTGTTCTTTAATTAAAAATGTGAAAGGAAACCAACGAGGGAAGGGTTTATTAGAGGATAGTGAGGACTAAGGACTAAAGTTAACCTGGTGCGGTGAACATATGAGTTGTGTATACTTGTAGTTGTTATTTGTACCCTCTTGAATACCGGAAATACCTTGTCATGTTCTGATCCAATTTTAATTTAGATTTAATCGTTTAGAATAATATTTTTATATATAAATTTATATTTTAATTCATTTTATGCGATTTACATATATTTTTTTATATAACATAATATATTTTACTTATGTTTAAATTCATATATTTTTTATATTTTTTTCTTATAATATAAAAATATAACAAAAATAACTTCTAAAATATTAAACCAGGTTCAATTAAAATTTAATATTAAATTAATTTAAATAATTAATGTTAAATTTAAACGACGTTTAATTAAATAATATTTAATATAAAATAATCAAAATAGAGTTTATTTTTAGTAATAAAAAATATAAATTAAATTAAATGTATTATTTTCGTGATTATCAATTTTAATGATAATAAAATTTAATTATATAACATAATTTTTTAATATATATCTCGTTTTATTTTTATATTTTTAGTAAATAATATATATTTATTTTTTTAACATAAATAAATAAATATTTTTTAATTTTTCAAAAAATCAACTTATATTTTTCATGGAAGAGACTTAAAAATAAAATATACAATATACATGTACCGGAGACGGAGAATAATACTAATTATATATTGTTTGGTGCACTGACGTTGCTGAGTGTTTATACAAGCTAGGTCGTCGAAGGAAAGGTATTTTTGTCTCAATATGGTGACGAATAATGTGAAGTCAAATAAGAAAAAAATAATAATTAGAAAACATAAAAGTAAATTAAAAAACAGTTATAATAATAAACATGGTAATATTAATATAAACTTACTTATACCGTGGAAAGAAAATGAAATGCCAACTATTGTTTTTCTTAAAATCTTAGATAAGTTAATTTAGTTTTGTAAGAAATAAATCTTCTTTTATAGAAAGTTTTTTTAATAGATTTTATATTACTTGTATTTATTTTTTATAAATTTTTTTAATAAAAATATATATTTGTATTTTAAATTCTAATTCATTCCAAAGCAATTTTTTACATATAAACTCTACTTTTGTAGTGTACAATATAACACATTTTTTATAACTTTGACTATCATGACACAGTTTCCCCTCCGTTGGTGCTATAAACTCTACTTTTGTAGTGGACAATATAACACATTTTTTGTAACTTTGAATATCATAACACAATTCCCCCTGCAAATGTAATCAGGTAACTTGAAGTGAATTTTCTAGAATTCATATCTCCAGTCATATCTGCATTTGAGTTTGTCATTTTCAAAACATAGTCATATTTGGGAAGAACCTCGAAGATACCTAAAAATTCATTTCACTATAGCCTAATGTTCCTTTCAAAGATTTGAAAATAATCTACTTACTACTCCAATTGTATGAGCGATATCTGGCAATGTACAAAACATGGCAAACATCAGACTTCCAACTGTTAAAGCATATGAAATATTTTTCATCTCTTCTTTCTCTTTGTCTGTAGAAGGGTTCTGCTTAGAACTTAGCTTACAATGATTAGCAAGAGGACAACTAATCGTTTTAGCCTTATCCATATGAAATCTATGAAGTACTTTCTCAATGTACTTCTCCTATGACAACCATAATTTCTTGATGTCTCTGTCTCGAATAATACTCATGCCAAGAATTTTTTTTTGCTGGCCCCAAGTCTTTCATGGAAAAAGACTTACTCGTTGTTTTTTTAAGTTGTTGATTCTGGAAATATTTTGACCAACAATCAACATATTATCCATATAGAGCAAAAGAATAATGAAATAATCATTAGAGAATTTCTACACAAAAATATAATAGTTTGAACTCTGAAGTAGTCTTTTTTTAGCCTTGCTCCCTCATAATAGACTCAAACTTTGTGTACCACTGTCTCAGTGCTTGTTTTAAGTCGTAGAGGTTTTTTTTCAATTTACAAACATAATCTTCTTTTCCCTTTTGTTTAAAACCCTCTGGTTGCTCCATATATATCTCTTTTTCCAAGTCACCATATAAGAAGAAAATTTTTACATCCATTTGCTCAACCTCTAATTCAAGACTTGCTGCTAACCTCAGCACATTACAGATGGATGTCTTTCACAACTAGAGAGAAAATCTCGTCAAAGTCAACTTACTTTCTTTGGTTGAATCCCTTGACAACCATTATGGCTTTTGTATCGCAAACTAGAACTATATCCTTCATGCTTCACCTTGAACATCCATTTATTTTTCAAAGCCCTCTTCCTTTTGGGTAGCTTCATCAACTCAAAAATTATGTTCTCGTGCAAGGACTTTATCTCTTCTTACATAGATTCAATCTATTTTTTGTTTGAATTTTTCATCCATGAATTTTTCATAACTCTCAAATTCGCCCTCATCAATGAAAGTTACATACTTATATGGAAGATACATGGTAGAGAGTCGTCTTGTTCTACCATTTCTTCTTAGTATAATTGGAGAAGCTGTAGGTGTTGGTGCTGGATAAATACATTTTGTACTTAATAAAATCTTTTTTGATGTGCCAGATCAGTCTATGATGCAACCACAAAGCATACTAAATATTTTTACTAGACCAGTTCTGATACTAGTTGTTGGATACAACGGGTAAAAATAAAATAAATTCAACAGAATAAAATAATAACATCGATAAATTAACGTGATTTATCTTTTAATTTTAGCTAAGTTTATGAGATAAACTCTAAAAAATATTTATTCTACTAATAAAATTAATGAGTATAAAGTGAGAGATAATACAATAAATTGAGATAAATCTAAAATAATATCACATAAATATTTCTCAAACTCACTATTTTATTATTCTCGTTTAAAAAAAATATTAGATATTCTCTTTTACTCTCTTACATAAAAATTGGTGTTTTTATAAATGTTTATTTATTATAAAAATGATAATTACACGAATTAAAATAATAAATAATTGTATGTAAACAATTGCAAATCCACGTCAAATTTAATGTCATTTGTTTATAGCTTAAATGGATTTTGTGCACTTATCAGGGTAATGTTTTTCAGATTTGAAAAGTTTTATACATAATTAATTGTGCTCATTAATTGATTACATATTGATATGATTAAATTTATTATTATTAAAATAATTTTATACCATAATAATAATATTAAAGTGTAATTAAATGAAATAATATAATAGGTAATACATGCAATTTTGTTATAACAATAATACAAGATATTTTGATAATATTATAAAATGTTACAATAAATTAAAATACATGAAACTATATTTTTACAATAATTATTTTTATTATCACCATATAAATAAATAAAATATTGATTTTATTATAATATTTATTAATTACGTAATTATATTATTATTATTAAATAAAATTATTAATAAAATATTTTTATGATAATAATAATTTATATTATAAAATATCGATACCTATCATACTACTAAGAGAATAATAACTTCGTCAACGCTCGTGAGAATTTTCCACTTGATGAATATACGCAGTGGCTTAGCAACATGAGAGGTTAGGTTGGGATTACTTCCGGGTAATATTTTATTTAATATGCTTTATTAATTTTTAATTTATGTATAAATAATTTTTTTTACTTTCATTAAATTTAAAGAAAATTTATTAAAACAGCTACATTTGAAGCAACTTTAGTTTAAATAAATTAAATATATAATTAATGTTATTTTAAATCAATACATTTTAATAAACTTATTTTTACATCTTTGAATACTTTAGTTATTTTAGTCAAATTTTAACAATTTTAATTTATTTTATTTTTTACGGTTATTTTAACTTTTTAAAATATTATCATATTTAAACATCTCTAGTTAGTATCTCTATTAATCAGATTCATTTAAATTTAATTTAAAATTTTTTAGCAAAAAATAATAAAAACATTCAAAATGTAACAATAATATAATTAAAATATATTAATCTTAATAATAATGATTAATATATCAAATTTATGAAAGTAAAATCATCAAAATATCATGGTAGATATTCATTGTGTATGAAACAATTATGACTTGTTTACTTTTAATTTTTGAGATTTAGAAAGTGATTATTTTTATTTATAACAAAATCAATTTTTAATGTAAAATGATTTGACTTATTTTTATATTTTTTTTTAAATAATAAAATATATTTTTTAATTATATCCGCAAATAAGACTTTAATAATAGAATTTCATATATTTACATTAAATCCATGTAATTAGATTATAACTTGTTTTTTTTAATTTATAAATTTTATATTTTAATATTTAATAAAATAAAATATATATGATTCAGCTGAACATATATCATTAAAATCTACGTGATATCGAAGGGAGAGTTGACTGGTGAGACGTGAGGTAGCGTTGTAGGAAGAAGCTGGGTAACAACTAACAAGGATGGTGTACTGGGAATGGGATTTTGGCGTACGTTCATGGTGCTAGCATGGTAGGTAGGGCGTTCCTTTTTTATGGGTAGGTGGAGATCTTAGAAGCTTATGTTTTATTGGTTTCTTTGAATAATATATACTTTAGATAAATATTATTCATAAATTATAATAATTTATATAATATTATTTAGAAGTATAATGTTAATAAATATATAAAATTAAAATTAACTAATAATTTTTTAAATTAAAAAAATATTTAATTGTAACTAAATATATATATAATATTACATTTTATTTATTACAAAATTTAGATAATTTAATAAAAATATTTATCTGATTCGTTTATATTAAAAACCATACTTATAATTAGGGGTGTTTAAAAATTGAGTCGAACTGATATAAACAGTTTTATAAATCAAACGGTACAATCTGATTTGTATTAATTAAAAATGTTTTTCAAACGATCTAATTCAGTCATATTAATTTTTAAACTGGTTTGACAAAATCAGATCGATTTGAATAATATATTAAATTTCTTATATTACTTCTTATAAATCGTTGATTAAATTTTTTATATTTTAATAAAATGTATATCATATTTATGTATTATTAACCGGATAAATCTATTAAAAACCATTAATCAAACCAAATCGTTCAATTCAAATTTTTAATAACTAAACGATTTGATTCGATCTGGTTTGAACAATATAAACAGTTTAATTTAATTAAACATTTTTTACTCAAAATCGGATCGAATTAAACCGTTATAATTATATTTATAACAATGATAATAACAACTTACAAATTTAATATGAAGTTTACGTGAGAATGTATTTTACCTCGTATCATTGTTTTAATACTAAAGATAATGATGGATTAAATAAAAATAATTATTAAATGTGT
The DNA here is from genome assembly GCA_037013495.1 of Hippophae tibetana. Lineage (NCBI taxonomy): Eukaryota > Viridiplantae > Streptophyta > Magnoliopsida > Rosales > Elaeagnaceae > Hippophae > Hippophae tibetana. The sequence goes on from CM072807.1 coordinate 85,636,954, forward strand.
TAATTATTTAAATGTTTATTTTTTATACATAATTTTATATTTTTTACTATAAAATTAAAAATAAAAAACCTTATTTTACTTTGAATGACCAAATATCGAGGTAATTCATTTTATGTTATTATGATATATAATTTCTACATACATGAGATACACAAATTATTATAAATTTAAAATTATGATACTTAAGTTACTTAGTTAACAATTAAAAAATATTATATTATTAAAATCTATCCCTCGTTAAATAAATATATTTAATTGGTGATAAAATTTTCTTTTAATTTGTTTTTTTCCATTCTAACCCGCTGTTACTCCATTAAAATTATTTTTCTTCCATTAAAATTGATTATAAAGTGAGTGTCTCAAATCAACTTTATACCTTGCATTTTGTCAATTAATCACACCTTTAACATTCTGTACATCACACTCTCACTCTTGTTCAAATTCTCACCATCCTTCGACTCGACGGAGTCATGTGGCATGGTTCCAACCATCATGGACTCTCCAGAAACAATGATGATGACAACAACATCATCATCAATAATGTTATTATGGTTTCGATCGAGAATCGAACAAAAGAGCCATTAATTAGAGGGCTATGAAGTATTGAAATCAGAGGTTATGTTAAGATCAAGGAAATTGTTGTTATTATTACGGCAATCGCTATGGTTGCTCGCGTGAACTAAATGAATTATATGCCATACTTTTAAAGTTTTAATGATTTATGTGTTTTATATAAAAATTAAATGATTATAATATATAAATAACATAAAATAAATAATTATTAAAATAATTGACATAAATAAGTACTTAATTAAAAAATAAAAATTAAAGGTGATGTCAGGCAATTGACTTAATATTTTTTGAGCTATACGTTTTTAATGGAAAATTAGTCACTTCTCCCTCACACATTTTATGTATAATAATTTTTTTCCCCTTAAAGTTACCATAAATTTGAGAGAAAAAATTATAATTTTAAAAGTTGAAATTATATATTTGTTAGGATTTTAAATATTTATTAATTATGTATTTAAATTTAAAATTTTATTTTTAATCGATGATTATAATTTAATATTATGAAAAAATATTATAAATAAGATATATTATTATTTATTATTAAACTATAAATATAAATTACATTATTTTCAATTATTTTTCTCTTCCCAACTTCTCTTATTCTTATTTTTACAATTTTTTCGATTCCTAACTCTAATTCTTTCTCTTTATTTTTTTGTCAATTTTTTTTTTTTCGATTTACGTGAACTTTATTTCTATAAATTAAACACATTAATTTTTTTTACTTAAAATTAAACTAATGTAATTTAATTACTTAAAATTGATATGATTTAATTACCTTAATTTAAATTGATAGAACTTAATCATTTTAGGTCGATTTTGATTGTTTCAATCTATTTTCTATCTTTTACTTTTTGATATATTTTTTCATTAAATATCTATTAATCTCTTATTAGTAAGATTAAATTCTATGTAATAAGTATTTTTTAAGATTAAAAAAAATAAAAAATACAACAATAAGATAACCAAAATATTCAAATTTTAAAAAATATAATTAATGTATATAATTTATAAAATAAACTTACAAAAGTAGTTTTAAAACATATATTTATTAGAGTGAAATGTAATAATAGTTCAATAATTATTAAAATGTACAAGAAATCATTAGTTTTTTAAGTAAGACATTATAAGTTTACTATTTATAATTATTTAAAAGGGTAACATAATTCTAAAATTATAAAAAAAAAGTATCAAAAATGGAGCACATGAATACAAATATACATATTTTTTAAATTATTATGTGTTTTTAAATCAAATTTCATAAGTTTAAATTTACATAAGTTCATATTTTTTGAATTATAATTGATTTAATAAATACATATATTCTCGTAAAATTACACTCATTTGTATTCACGTGTTTTATTTTTAATTTTTTTTTTAAATTTTAAACTTTTGATACTATTTTTAATAGTTAATAAACTTATAATATTTAACTTAAAATTTATAAATTTTTATACATTTTAATCTTCCTTCTACTCTGAGTAAAATACTTTAAATGGAACTTACAATTTTTTTTTTAAAACAACATGCATAAATTATAGAAAATCTTAAACATAAAACTATTTGGTCAGCTTTTGATGCTTAAGTTAAAAGCATTTCATATTTAACTATTAATGAGACTAAAAATTTAGCACGATTGAAAGTTTGAAAATAAAATATTTTTAAAATAATAAATATGCATAATATTATATTATAATTAAATGGACAGTTAATCGTTCTCCAGCAAATTTAAAATTAAAAACTTCACCTGAACCGTAAACGTGTTATTTTTCTTTTAATTTTTAGAAGTATAAATTAATAAATATTAATTAAATTATCATAAAAATTATAATTTTATTATCTAATTTCATAGAAAGATAAAAATGACACTTAAATATTATTAGTGATATAATTTTATCAATGTTATAACAAATCTATCACTAAATTCCTTATTATTACTAGAAATCTATCATTTAATTTTTTTATTTGTGATACAAATTTATCATAAAATTTCTTATTAATTGTATAAATTTATTACTCAAAATATAACTTAATCATAAAAAAAATGTAATAATACATTTATACCATCAATTACAATTAAATGTTATTTTTATTATTTAAAATAATTAAATAATATATTTATTTATTAATTTATGTTTTAAAACTTAACTCAACTAACTAACTCCAAAAATATAGTTTTTAAGAAATAAACAACTTATAAAAAATAACGTCGTTTGCTAAAAAAATGTAAAGAAATATATATGTTAGAAATAAATACACACCGTGGTGACATTGAAGAATAATTGCTTTTGTCATTTTAGGAAATGGGATCCCTATAATGATGCCTAAAATTGGATGAAATGAAGAAAATAAATAATTGACCAAAATAACTTAGAAAAATGACAATTTATTAAAAAAATAATATTCAAATAGGTTTTGGTATTCATTATTTATTAAATAATTTTTTTAAAAACATAAATATTCAATTATTGATTCAAATAACGGATTCTATTGGTGAGGTATTTGATACAGAGAAATATAAAATTAGCAAATAGTTAGGTTAAATTTATTGTCATTTTTACTTAAAATATTGATTAAATTTACATGTATTGATTTAATAAATCAAAAATAAAGAAGGATGAATAATTATTGGTTAGATAAGATAAGATTAATGTATTTATATCTATTTAATATCTTTAATTTGAGGTTTAGATTTATATTTTAAAGTAGATTTAAATCATTTTAATTTTATGTTAATGTTAAATTAATAAATAATATTTATTATTTAATGAATATTTTAATTTAAAAAATTATATATTAACATTTAAATTATAATTATGTATTAATTTTTAAGCAGAGAATAACTATTAAAATTAATAAATTATTGAGAATTTTAAAAAAATTAATTTTTTTATTAATTATAATATATTTTTAAAAAATTTGAACATTAAAAAATAATAATATAATTTTTTTATATAAAATTCAATTAAAATTATATGATTATAAACATATATATATATATATATGATATATAAAATAAAAATAAATATTTATATTAATAATATATATGTTTATTGTTTATAAAATTTAAAATATTAACATATTTTGTATAAGTTGATTTTTATATTTTTAATATCGAAATCAAATTATTTAAATATATAAACATAACCTATTTTTTATGTTAAATTTTCAACTTTAGGTGGTTATTTGAAATACAAAACCACACTTCAATTTAATGTGATTTTCATTGCCTAATAACTTACGTTATATTTGTTACTAATATTATTATATTTGTTACTAATATTGTTTGTAAATCATCTTTAATATAAACGTGTGTAATCTCCTCCTTAAGAAAAGAAAGAAAAAAAAGAACAAAAATACAAAAATAAACACTTTCTCTGATTATTATAAAGACGTGAACATTGACCCAAACAGCAGTTTAGTTTCTCGAAAATCATATACAGCTTGGCTTAAATTTAGTACCCAAAAATTTCCCCAGAACCTTTCTTTATTACGTGGATTTTCTTCGTCTCTGTTATGTTCCTCTGAATTTGCTTCCCTAATTTAAAACAAATTGATTTGTGCTCTTTCTTCAATACACCTCCACAAATCCTCCTCTCTCACTCTATCCTCTAAATAGTTGTCTTCAAATTTGCATCTTTTTTTATTCCAATTTCTTCTGAGAAATGAGTACGATGGATCTTATCAGCATCGAGCCTTTGGAGCTTAAGTTTCCCTGTATGTGCATTAATCAATCGCTTTTCCCGATCTTGCTTTCGTGTTTTTTTTTTTGGGGGTCTTAGGGTTTTCATTGTTTCTGTTTTGATTTTTGTTTCGGGTGTTCTCTGTCATGGTTCAGTCGAATTGAAAAAACAGATCTCGTGTTCGCTTCAGTTGTCTAGTAAGGCCGACAATTTTGTGGCTTTCAAGGTAATTTCTTTTCCCCCTTTATGTGGTTTAATTTCTGTAATTTGTAATTTATAGTAATGTTTCTTTCCGGAGTCAAAATGCTTTCCATGGGTTGTTGTTTGGAAATTGAAGAGGGCTAATCATATATGGTAGTATGTTCATTTTGATTATTTTTCTTTAGAAACTATGTATCCACTTAATGTTTAGTGCTATTCTTTGTTTGTTTTTAGGCTTATTTTAAATATTTATATAATTGGGCCCTACTTTATTTGAAAGTCAATATCCAAATCATGATTTGAATATGTTAATTTGGTTTAATTTTTTGTTTCTATCAACAAGAGATATATAAAACTTGGATCTTGGATGCTTTTGTTGATGATGTTATTTTTTTATCATATTCAGGTCAAAACTACAAATCCGAAAAAGTATTGCGTTCGACCCAACACCGGAGTTGTGTCACCTCGGTCTTCTTGTGATGTTATAGGTGCTACATCGCATCATTAAATTACTTGGTCTGTTTTTTCTCAGCTTCAATAGTAGTTTACTATTTGTAATGTTTTTGTACGTTTCAGTGACCATGCAAGCACAGAAAGAGGCTCCTCCTGACATGCAATGCAAGGACAAGTTTCTTCTTCAGAGTGTAAAAGTCAATGATGGGGTAACTCCCAAGGATATTACTGCTGAAATGGTAATTATGTGATTTAATGCTATCAGTTTTCCTGGGTTTGTGAGGTATGTCAAGGTTTATTGATGTGAGAAATGGGATTTGTATAGTTCAATAAGGAGGTGGGACGTGTGGTGGAGGAGTGCAAATTAAAAGTTGTTTATGTGTCTCCACCTCAGCCTCCTTCTCCAGTTCATGAAGGCTCTGAAGAAGGGTCATCACCAAGGGGATCTGTTTCAGAGAATGGAAATGTCAATGGTGCTGAGTTTGTTACTGTGAGTAATTTACATTTTTATTTTATGGGAGTTTGTTACTGTGAGTAATTCACATTTTTATTTATGGGATGAGATATCGTCTTTTTATTGACAAAAAGTTATTGATCTTGACATGTTTATTGGTGATACAGGCTACAAGGGCTGATCGATATGAGCTTCTTGACAAATCTCCAGAGGTAAAACTCAAAAGGAATTACCATTTGTTTATGCCGATTAGATTGATTTATGGTTTAAGTTTGTAACAAAGAAGGTTTGATAAGCACCTCTCCCCGTCCCTTTTTATCCCTTGTTTTTCTTAGATATTTCAGTATTACTGTTTATGCTATGGGTATATACTTGAACACGATTTAGTTTATTAACATGTTTGACATAATATGATCGCTGTTATTTCTTTTCTTTTTTTGCGAACATGTTGTCTTTGCTGTTCTCAGTATTATTTTCTTACTAAACTGTGGACACATGTTTCGAGGTTAAGCTATATATAGTCATGAGAAAATACTCTTCTTGGCTGGATGATTAAGAACGCATCCTTTATGGTGTTTTTTAATCAAAATTCAGTGCTAAGTGGTGACTTGTGCTATCCATTGTCTTGGAGGTTTGGGTTGATGTCTGGTAGTATCTCCGTATCCTTTACTACTTTTACTTCTTTTCTTCCAATATTTTTTTGGTATTGGGGGACCAACCGGAGGGGGTGACAACCTGCTGATAGCTTGGGAAGAATGAACCAAAATCTTTGTCTAGGAGTTAACATATATAATATCTCAAACTGCATCTTTAGCGATTTTACTCGAAGACAGAAAGAGGTTTGATAGGTGATGCTGCATTCTCAACCAAAATTATGTTATTCCATTAATATATTCTGTATTATGCTTCATGTAATTGCAGGTAAAAGATATAATTTCTTTACTGACTGAAGAGAAGAATAATGCTATTCAGCAAAACAACAAACTTCGTCAGGAACTGGTAAGGCTCTTCAATACAATTTCTGTTATATTTGAAATGATTTTATTTATCTACACAAGGTTAATTTTTTATAACACCTTGAGTTATTTCTGTGGTCTATGAATTCTAACCCCCCCCCACCTCCAAAAAAAAAAAAAAAAAAGCGAACAAAAAACACCAAAAAAAGAAAGAAAGAAAGAAAATCTTCAATTGAAAGGAAAAACCGAAAAACAAATGTCATTAATGATCTTTTGACTTGAGCATTAAGATTGAAGACTACATACATAATTGGACAAAGAAGGATGTCTAGAAGAAGGTAGAATGAAAAAATATATATATACTAAAATGTAATTTATATTGTTTCGCTTGCAGAAGGCTGATGAGTGTACAATATGTTTTTCCTTTTGGTTTCTTACTATCGAAAATTTTACATGCTTAATTATTTCCTGGAGGATGTTTGTTTCAGATGTATTGTCCTTTTTAAGTCACGAAATAAGGAAACGTCCAATAATTCTGCACTGTTTAAAGTTGGCTCTCTGCTGATACATCACATGGATTGTTTGAGGCATGGGGAGCATTAAAAATATTCCATTGTTGCAGGAAATACTGAGGCGTGATGCAAACAGAAGCCAAAGTGGTAGTAGAGGTGTTTCATTTCTATTTGTTATTATCATTGGGCTGATTGGCATACTTATGGGTTATATCATGAAGAGGTCATAAGCATCCAGTTGTTTAATTAATCTTTTGATACACATTGTTTACTTGTGGAATCCTTTTAAGCCTCTGATCATTGAAGGACGATGATGAAAGGGGTAGTAGAGAGCAATTAGGACGATGGAGATGCTATTTGTTACCGTTAGTGCTAGCTTTGTGTTAGATGGACTTCGTGGTAGTGTTTTGGCAACTGATTGTTTTTGTAACTTATTAAACGGGTTACGGATGATCTTCATTATGCCTTCATTGTTCAAGTATGGATATTCTTTTAATGATTTATTGATTGCATTATCATATTTTATACCCTTTTTTGAGTGCTAAAAAATGTAATTTGTAGTACCATTTTCTGTCTCTTCTTATATCGTTTTGCCAAAATTTTAGACCCGAGTCAAATAGGTCTTCTTGAATGAAATCAAAATGGATGTCTGGTTGAAAACTTATTATTTATTTATTTGGTATGTTATTTTTATTTTTACGAATTTTAGAGGACTTTGGGCTATAGATATTTAAAGAAATATAGTTCATTCAATTTTTATGAAAATATTAAAAAGTTATTATTATCAATAAATATGTTTCTTATTTTTTTCTTCTTTTTGGTGGTGTAAAAATATGTGAGTTGGATTCCTGATGTAATTTTTATTTTTTCTAATCCTTAGATATTTTTAATATATAGTTTAGAGATAGACGTCTTAGCTTAAATAGAATAATTAATAGAGAGACTAGGCTTATAAGTAGGGTAGATATTTTAATAGTATATAGTTGAAATCGTGATTGTATATAAAATTCTATTTTTTTTATAAGATTTGAGATGATAGTAGTTTTTATACTATTGTAATAATTAAATTGTCTTTAATAAAAATTGAATATATATTATTATTATTATATATATAATTATATAAAAAATATAATTTTAATAATAAAACATATAATATTAAAATTAAAATAACTAGATTAAATTTTATTTAAAAATATTTGATAAATTGTTAAAAGATAAAAAATTAATAATATTATTTTAAGTATCGTAGTAAAGTAATAATTATATTATTATTTATTTTTATTAAAATTAAATATATTTTTAAATAAATATTAACCATAAAAATCATGATTAAATGTGAAAAAATTAAGGTTATTATTTAAATATAATTAAAATTAATATAAAATAACTGTAAGGGAATAACCACTAACGATGTTTGTTATTGTCCAATTAAGTCAGATAATAAATAAAATGTCAATTACAAAAGTACTCCAACAGGCCGCAAGTTACCCCTCTGCTTAGGAGATTTGGCGCCGTCTCAGTCTCTCTCACTTTCTTCGTTTCTCTTTTATTCCTGGTTTTAGGAGTTGTGTTTCTTGCAGTGGCTTCCCTAATTTTGTTCTAAGCTCCATGAATCGTTTCTTTTTCCTTGGATTAGTACTCATAACATAAATATGCCTTTTGGGAGAATTTCTATTAAGGGATTTCCAGAATTACCTGCATTTTCTCCAGTTCGTTGTATTTTGGGTTCTGAAGTTTCTGCGACTGAACTACCACAAATTTTATTACACGGCTAAGTTGCTGAGTTACTACGATATATAAGTAAAATGCAAATTTTTTGATATTTTTCAATTGGGATTTTTGTATATTTTATTTTCCAACATTTATAACGATTGAAAAATAAACGAATTAGCTCGCTGCTTATTTATTTCTTGAATGCTTAATGTCTTAGGAAGTAGCCGTATGTTTGATTTGGGGTGTCTTGATTGATATGAAGCATAAGAATATAGTAACACCGCGCACCATTATGGTTGTTTTAGCTAGAATTACTAAGGTTTGTTCTGTTAGACAAACTGTGGAATCTTTTAGAAGGTTCAACAAGCTTGTACCTGAATTCGATACGACTTGTTTCAATGCTTTATTGAGAACCTTGTGTCAAGGGAGGAGTATGGTTGATGCTAGTAATGTATATCTTAGTTTGAAGCATAACTTCAACATATTATTATACGGATGGAAATCCTAGGAAGAAGCTGTCGGCCGGATAAGGCAAGGGACGTTTTGAAGGAAATGAAAGAATGTGGATGTGAACCAAACGTTGCTGCCTATAATGCTGCAATAAGAAACTTCTGCATTGTCAAAAGGCTTGGTGATGCATATAGTTTGGTTAATGAGATGGAGATCAAGGTTTGAGTCCATATGCAATTTACATACAATCTATTCTTTAGGGTGTTTTAGTGGTCAAATGACTTACAAAGTTCTTGGAATTTGTATGGGAAGATGATGTTTACTAAATGTCTGCAAAATACGCAATCGTGTATTGTTGATTCACCTGAACCTAACTCTATCCTTGAAAACGCGCTTGCAAGGGTGAGGACTGCCCAGACTTATAAACCAGTTCTTATACTGGTCTTTAGTCGATGTGGGACTCCTCAACATTCCCCCTCACATCGACTGTGTCGACGGACGGTGGTGGTCTTATGGTTGCCACGGGTGTAAGTGCAGGGTAGCTCTCCTCCACCGCCAAGGGTCTTGCTCTGATACCATGTTGATTCACCTGGACCTAACTCTACCCTTGAAAACGCGTTTGCAAGGGTGAGGACTGCCCAGACTTATAAACCAACTCTTATGCTGGTCTTTAGTCGATGTGGGACTCCTCAACATTCCCCCTCACATCGAGGGTGTCGACGGACGGTGGTGGTCTTATGGTTGTCACGGGTGTAAGTGCATGGTAGCTCTCCTCCACCGCCAAGGGTCCTGCTCTGATACCATGTTGATTCACGTGGACCTAATTCTACCCTTGAAAACACGCTTGTAAGTGTGAGGACTGTCCAGACTTATAAACCAGCTCTTATGCTAGTGTGGGACTCCTCAACATGTATGTTCTTAATCAGGTTGTTTAAGAGGCAGGAAAAAGTTGAGATGGCATTGCAGTTGTCGAATGACATGGTAGAAAAGGGTTTTGAGTCTCACACACTGGTCTCTGATGTGCTATTTGACTTGCTTTGTGACATGGGAAAACTGGTTGAAGCAGAAAGGTGCTTCTTGCAGATGATAGAAAAGGGGTATAACAACCACGAGGCTTTAGAAAAACTTGTCGGAGAAAATGGCTCTCTTTGGACTGTTACCTGAAGCTGTAATATCAGCGGATAAATCGGATTTAGACTCGCTTCCAGTTCAAAGTCGTCAACGTTGCTAAAAAGATGCCACAGCCAGATTGATGGATATGAGGTGTTTACAATAAGTTTATATGGGTGATTTGAATCTCATGTCTTTCATTCCATTGGCTCGGGTAACTTTTTCGGATTTTGGTTGCTTCTAAATAGGGATGGGCAAAAAAAACTGCGGGTTCGGTTATCCGCGGTTATCCGAACCGGCGGTTCGGTTTTTAACCGGTAATTTTCGGGGACGGGGACGATTTCGGTTTAAAACCGAATATGAAATAACGGTTACGGTTCGGTTACGGTTATACTAAAAACCGTAACCGTCCGTACCCGAAATTAATTAAATTATATATTAAATTATAAATAAAAAATTAATTATATATATTTAATAAATTAAATTATATATATATTTCGGTTTTTTTTCGGGGTTTTTTTCATAACCGTCCCGAACCGTTACCCGCGGGTAAAAAACCGTCCCCAAACCGTAACGATTTTCGGGCGGTTTCGGTTATAGGTTTTATAATTCGGTTCGGGGACGGTTATATCAAAAACCGTCCCCGCCCGTCCCCGTGCCCATTCCTTTCTAAATATGTTTTTTCCAGTAGATTGTATTTACTTTTATTTTGAGTTTTATCTTAACAAGAATTTGGGTTTTTTATTTCAAATTTTATTAATTGTAAATGAAATATCTATATTATATTTTTTAACATGTAAAAATATATTCTTTTAATTTATACTAAAAATGACTCGTGCTCTTGGTCTTGAAATGATTTTCCTAGATAGACACTAAGATGTATTAATGCCCACCATATTAAGGATAGTTATATTAATAATTATAAACAACTTACATTAGTTTTGAATATGTTCGGTTAATAATTATAGGTTATTAGTCGTTAATAATTTTTTCACGATTCTTATTTTTTAACATCTATTTAAAAATATATTTAATTTTAAAAATAAATAAATATTAACTTAATTCTTATTTTATCATATTATTTAAAATATAGACATTAATTTTCATTTTTTTAACTATTTAACACATATTTTTTTAAGTAAAATATAAAGATATAAAGTAAAAATAAATAAAATTTAATCTAATTATACTGTATTTTATATTATTAAAATTAATTTTTTTATATGTAATTATATATAAATAAAATAATAATATTAATATATGTTTGAATTCGATTAAACACAATTTTGATAATATAATAGTCATTTTTACCTTATGTTTTTCTAATTACTATTATTTTTAGAAAAAAATAATTACAATTTAAGTTATTCACCGTTAAAATAGAGATCGATAAGATGTGGCTCTAAGCGTGTAAATAGCTATTAATGTGGCCGTTTTTTATTAGGTTCGTTCTTTGTTTACTACTGAGTTATGTTGCGCTTTCCAACTCGGATAATAGTATGTGACTCGGGCTTTTGCTTTTCCTGCGATTTATGGAAATTCAATTAATATATTTTCAGGAATTAGGATTATTATTTTTTGCGCTTAACAATCAGGAGACGGAATCTTCCTTCCAATGGAAAGTTCATAATATTAAAAAAATAAAAAAAACATTGCAAGGTCCCAGCGGTTAAAGCAAAAGGATTTAGAAGGGTATATTCTGATATTTCTCATTGTTCCATGGCAGTATTGAGAGTATTTTTGTCTCAAAATTTTAAAATGTGTATGAAGCATTTAACAAAATTTCCCCACATAACCACGTTTAGCGTTTTATTATTATTATTTTTTTACAGTGTATTACTCCTACAATAAAAATAAAACTCATAAATAATACGATTTCGTTTTTATACTTCTCATAAATAACAAAGTAAGTCAGAGTATATTTAACAAGAAGCATGGTGAATATTATTTCAAAATCAATTGGGTCATTTTTCTTATATCAGTATATTTATTACTAATAAGTGTTAAATGAGTAGATAATTTTTTTAAAACTTTTGAAGGATTTGTTTAATAACGATTTTGATTTTTGATTTTTTGATTTTTTATTAGACATTTAAAAAAATCAATTCTTACTTTTAAGTATTTAAAAAAAATTAAAAAACATAAAGTATTATGGAACAATTTATAAGTAATTTTTATTGTTTTTACATCATAAACTAGAAAATTGTTATAAATATATTGGTGATTATTTAAAAAAATTATAAATAATAAAATTAATTATTTAATAATAAAATACTGAATATCTTGAGTTATTTTATTGTTCATTTGGCCCACTTTTATTCCCCAGTATATTGTGTTTCGGTGGTAAATAAGTGAAATTAAAGATTTGGACTCCGTGAATCTTGCCCATGAAACCCCTAGAGTTTTTTTTTATGTACTTTGATTTGAGAATATACATTTTCTAAAGAAGAATAAGAAAAAGCAAAGTAAGAATGAAAAGACGATGTGATGGATTAAATACTATAAGCCCAAGTATCTTTTCATAGTACCCACTTAAGCTAGCTAGTAGCTACTGTCTCCTGCTGTAAAATTTAATCTAATACTATGTAATTGGTGTTTATGAAAATTCTCTATTTTATATATATATAAAGTAAATAATATATATATATATATATATATTTACTTTTTTTTTTCTTTTTTTTAAGGATAAAGGAATATAATCCGAATATTCAAACAGTTGAAGAGAAACTAAGCATTGTAAAGTCGTCCTTGCATTGTTAACAAGAGCTCTAAAACATTCTCCGATCAACGAAAAGCTCTTCTTTTAGGGCTCGCTTTTAAGAGGTTTTATTTATATATTTATTTATTCATAATTTTTCATGCCTTTTAATTTCTCTATGTAATATTTATCATATTTTGTCTATGAGATTATCAAAAGAACCCGAAATTGATTTTGGGTTTTACAAATTCGGTTCATTTTTTTTTTCCAGATGTAATGTTCTTTTATAATACTTTTTATGAAATATGAATAAATTGTTTCAGCTTGAATTTCGGGGATTTGAATATTCTGTGGGGATGAATGAAGGATACGTCTACACTTTGTAATTGGGAATTGAATGGTTTACTTGTATTATCAAGGCCTTTTCTTAATAATTTGTAGGTCAAAGTAAACTAATGAAGAAGATCATTGTTTTCAATTCGTTTTTTGATGGGCATTGGGTATTTGAATCGCAGAGTTATTTGCTTAAATTTGGTACTTCGATATTACAGAGGAATGGCAAAGAGTTCATTCAAGAAAGATCATGATTTTGGTATGCACCGGTGTTTTGAGTTTTATTGGCACTGCTGTTGTAACGTTATATAACTTCATTAAATTGATTTTGTGAGTGATATGTCTATTTTTTATGCAGAGAAGAGACGGGCAGAGGCTGCAAGGATCAGAGAGAAGTACTCTGACAGGATTCCGGTTAGATTTCTGCTGAACATTCAGTTATTCATTGGTTATTATCCTTAGAAATTTGGAGAGATTATGTATAGAAATAAGTACCCTTATAAAGAGGTTCGTTTATTCTGTATTTTAACTGTTAGTGTCTGGTAACGAGTATGCGAAGTAAGTTTCCTTTGGGTAAAGCTGTTCTTGTGTTTGGAAGTTCAAAACTTGAGTCTCAGATAAGCCAGGCGGAATCAGCACTTAAGTTTTATGAAGAAGCATTGAGTTACTTGGGCATTGTTTCTGTTGATCTGTTCTCGAGGATGAATGGTTATATTGAAGTCTTTATTTAATTGTCTTTTCTATATTCGTGTATGTGTATGTTTGTGGCGTCAACTGTAGTTATGTCATATATGATATCTATCTGGAAAGATCTTAGTGAGATCTCAGTTATTATGGGTTTGATAAGATGTTTTTTATTGAAGATGAAGAGCAGGAAAAAGGAAATTTACTACTTGTTATCACATGGTTTAATTTTGAAAGAGAAAATTTGTGTAGAGAAGAAAATCAATGAGGTCTTCGACCCTTCTGTTACTTCATGAATTAATGGCTATCTGTAGCTTTGGTTTATCTGTTTTTATGTCTACTTAAGGCATAGACAAGTATTGTAGTTAATGTGGATCTTGTTGCTTCTTTATTGTCTGATGTCCTGATGTTAATTTACAGAGTTGAGATTGTTGTTCATCATCAATAATATATCTTAATGAGAT